>JANQAP020704358.1:0-13040 GCA_026874005.2 Erythroxylum coriaceum | reverse complement strand
TGATATGAAACTCATCATTCCCTTGAAGTAAACTCCTTTACTTATATGGAGATAAATCACAACACTACAGTCTAAAATCGTAATCAAGCGACCAACTTGGTTATTCAACTGTGAGTCAATTAATTTAGATTCTAATAATATACACATTTCTCATACATATGTATATGTATATTACTTACAAAAGAATCTTGGTACCTTTTGACCAGATATATAACGCTCACACAAATAAAACGAAACTCTTTTGTTTTATTAATAATAAATATTTTCGTTACAAAACTGTAACTGAAGAAGATGAAGTTACATGTAAATACGCTTGCTTTCCAGGGCACTATATTTACATAACTTCAACAGATTCATCACCTATTTGAGATGTTTAGTGTGAGGACTAGGTCTGCAATGGTGAAAGCTATCCAAACCTTTCATAATCTTAGGCAAAAACCTGGTGAACCGGTGCAGGATTACATGCTTAAGGTAATCTCTATGGTCACTGAGGCTGAGACACCTGGGGCGGACATGGATGCAGACACGCAGATGATTATGATCATCAATAGCTTAAAATCTTCTTTTCAACAGTTTAAGTTGGACTATGAGCTCAACAACAAGGATTATACCTTGAGTGAGTTGATGAATACCCTCTAGAATATGGAGGAGATATTAAATATCAAGGCTCATAGGCCAGAAGCTAATATAGCAACTTCTTTTAAGCCCACCAGTAAGGGCAAGAAAAAGAAGAAGGGTCCAATAAAAAAAAGGCCCAACCCATGAAAAAGAAGGCTAAAGCGGACACCAAGGGAAAGTGTTTCCAATGTGGTGAGAAGGGTCACTGGAAAAGAAACTGTGCAGTCTACCTTGAGTCTCTCAAAAGCAAACAAGGTATGGGTTTCCTAAGTTTGTTAGGAACTAGAAATGTGGTAGATTCTGATTCTTGGATATTAGATTCAGGAGCCACTAACCATGTTTGCAATTCTTTACAGGAGTTTCAGCAAAGGAAAAAACAAAATAAAGGCCAATTTTAAGTCAAGATAGTAAATGGATCCTATGTTTCATCAAAATCAGTAGGAGTAGTTATCTTGGACTTTCCTAGTGGTCATAGGTTATATTTGGAGGATGTATATTACATCCCAATGGTTGTAAGGAACATGATTTCTACTTTTTAATAAAATTTGGTTATTCCTTATATTTTAAAAATGTTGTTTCAATATATGAGCATAAGGATTCTTTTTGTAATGCAATAATTAAACAGGGATTGTTCCTTATAGAACCTATGACAGGCTCACTAAACATCACAAAATTGATAAAATATCTATGGCACTAAAGAATGGGTCATATCAATCAGAAAAGACTTGACAAGTTAGTAAACGATGGGATCCTTATGGGCTTGGGCAATGATCCATTACCCACCTGTGAATCTTGTGTTAAAGGAAAAATGACCAAGGCCTCATTTCCTTCCAAAGGAAACAGATCTAAATCTATGTTGGACCTAGTACATATTGATATATGTGGGCTCGTGAACGTACAAGCTAGAGGAGGTTATGAATACTTCATAACCTTTATAGATGATTACTCTAGACATAACTATTTGTATTTGATGCATAAAAAGAGTGAGTCCTTTGAAAAGTTCAAAGAATTCAAAGCTGAAGCTGAGAAGCAGCTAGGCAAGCCATTAAAACAACTTCGATTGGATTGAGGTGATAAGTACTTATCTGAAGAGTTCCAATAATATTTAATTGACAACGGAATTATTTCCAACTTGTCAACTTCTCAAACACTTTAATAGAATGGTGTGGCTGAGAGGAGAAATAGGACTCTATTGGAAATGATAAGATCAATGATGTCCTATGCTAGCCTTCCAGAATCGTTCTAGGGATATGCCATATGAATGGCAACTTATCTTCTTAACTTTGCTCCATCCAAATCGGTGCCTAAAGCACCTAGGGAGTTGTGGACTGGCTGAGTGCCTTCATTGCAGCACTTAAGGACTTGAGGCTGCCCAGCCTATATTCTAAGGCTTGAATCCACAAAGATGGAACCAAGGTCAGAAATATGTTTGTTTGTAGGATATCTTACGGGTACTCGAGGGTACTATTTTTATAGTCCTCAGGACAAGGAGGTATTTGTGTCGACAAATGTAACCTTCCTATAGGAAGAGTTTGTGAGAAATCATAAAGGAAGAAGTGAAGTAGTACTCAAAGGGTTTGCTATTTTATCCAAATCAAGAGTTGATTTCGATATAGCAGAACATGATGTCGAAATGGATTCAAGAGTTGAATCGGAAGAGCAACCTAAACATCAAGTAATGCCTAGACATAGTAAGAGGCTTATGAGACAACCAGATAGGTATCTAGGTCTAGGAGAAGGCATTATAGCCATCTCAAACCAAGAAGAAATGGATCCCATTACTTATACACAGGCTATTAATGATGTTGATACAGAAAAATGGCTCAAGGCGATGGAATCAAAAATAGATTCCATGCATGTCAATGAAGTCTAGATCTTTGAATATCTACCACCAGATGTAAAAGCTAAATGAATCTATAAAAGGAAAAGAGGATCAGATGGAAAGGTAGAGACCTTTAAAGCTAGATTGATAGCTAAGGGCTATACTCAAAATGAGGGTTTAGACTATGAGGAGACTTTTTCTCTAACTGTCATACTTAAGTCCATCAGAATTCTTTTGGCTATAGCAGCTTATTTTGATTTGAAATATGGAAATTGAATGTGAAGACTGCATTTCTTAATGGGGATTTTGAGGAGACCATTTATATGGCCTAACTAGAAGGAGTCATTGAGCCATATAATAAGCATAAGGTATGCAAATTGCAGAGGTCCATTTATAAGCTTATGCAGGCATCTAGGTCTTGGAACATTAGGTTTGATAAGTCTATCAAAACTTATGGGTTCATACAATACCAAGATGAGCTTTGTGTTTATAAAAGGATACAAGACAACAAGGTTATTTTCCTAATCCTGTATGTTAATGACATTCTGCTCATTGGGAATGATGTAGGAATGTTATCTACAGTTAAAGGATGGCTAAACAAACATTTCTTAATAAAGGATTTAGGTGACGTTAGCTATGTTCTAGGGATCAAACTTATAAGGAATCGTAATAACAAACTGATAGCCTTGTCTCAAATAACCTACATTGAGAACATGTCCAATAAGTTTCCCATACAAGATTCCAAGAGGGGTGTCACACCTACTAAACATGGAATCAAACTTTCAAAGGAGCAAGCACCTAAGACCCAAGAGGATTTCGAACACATTCGTAACATTCCATATGCTTCGATAGTTGGAAGTTTAATATATGTTATGCTTTGCACTAGACCGAATATCTATTACGTAGTGGGACTAGTAAGTAGATTCTATTCCAATCCAGGAATGGAGCATTAGGAGGTGAATCCATAATCTAGAGGAGTATCAAGCAATCTTGTGTTGTTAATTCGACTATAGAGGTTGAGTATGTTGTTGCTTATAAAGCAGAAAAAGAAGCAGTCTAGCTCTATAAGTTCTTGAATAATTTGGAGATAGTTCCTAAGGTAGAAAAGGCCATTACACTTTATTGTGATAATAGTGGGGCAGTGACTAATTCTAAAGAACCTCAGAACCATAAAGCTGTCAAACACATTGAGAGAAAGTATCATCGCATAAGGGAGATAATACAACGTGGTGAGGAGAATGTGGTAAAGATTCCCACATAGCAAAACCTTGCTGATCCATTTACAAAGACGCTGTCTCAAAAGAGTTTTGAGGGTCACCTAGTGTGGATAGGAATGAGGGATATGTCACACTTGCTTTAGGGCAAGTGGGAGACTATTGGAGTTATGTAAATATAGTGCCCTAGAAAGCAGGTGTATTTACTTATAACTTATTTCTCTTCCAATTACTTTTTGTAATGAAAATATTTATTATTAATAAAACAAAAGAGTTTGGTTTTATATGTATGACCATAATAAAATTAGTCATAAGGTACCGAGATTCTTTTATAAGTAATATACATATACCTAGAGATGTATAGGAAACATGTATATTATTATAATCTAAAATAAGTGATTCACAGTTGAATAATCAAGTTGGTTGCTTGATTATAGCTTAGACTGTAGTGTTACGATTTATCTCCATGTAAGTAAAAGAGTCAACTTCAAGGGAATGATGAGTTTTCATAACATAATAGTAGTTAACTATCGATAATGGCACTATTAATGAATCTGGAATCACATATGTTTTAAAGAATAAAGTAGGTCGTTACTTTAATCTTAAGCATTCGTTTATTATGGACCATAATCTTGATGAGTGGTGAACTCATATGTGTTTCATTATAATTCTTGATATGATCGGAATGGACTTTTATAGAGTATCAATCTAATGTCTACATGTCAGAATTATTAATTGAAACATGTATCATGGAACATTCACTTAAATAAAGAGTTTATAGTGATATCATCACTTCTAGATGTTTTATGGAGATTGGTGATTAAACTGGCACTAGTAGTTTGATGAACTAGCTACTCATCAAGTCTTAACACAAAGATGAGACCTTATGTGTTAATCACCATATAGAGTAAAATGGGAGATCTAGAACAAAAAATCAACATAAAGGCAAAATGGTAATTTTACCCTTTATTGTGCAGATGGCTATAATATGGTTCATATTAAAGTTTGCAATTGGACATCTTATTTGAAACATGTATTCTCATAATATTTAGTAATTCAAGAGTTTAACTAATTGTCTTTAGTGGAATGACATTTAATTAATAAGCTGTAATTAATTCTAATGAGATTAAATTAATTTCGAGCTTATTGGAGCTTGAATTATATAAGTCCAATTAGATTCTCCATTTGACTTCTCGGGAGGTTATCAAGTAAAGTAAGAAATACAAATAGAGATTTTAAAGCTTATGATTGAATGTTAGGCTTACTTTAATTACAAGCTGAAATGAACATTTAGAAATGGGCTAGACTTTGGTTTAATTTAATTAATTTGATTAATTAAATTAAATCAAAGCTATTAAAGATAAAAGGAGGTGGATTTTTGGTTTTAATGGGCTAAATGTGCAGCATTTAAGATGGTTTTTAACATGCTTTATGATCATTAAATGGAGTTATAACCTTATCATTAAATGGTTTAATAATTATCTTTTAATGATATCATGTAACCATTTAGCATTCATTGGATTAAAGAAGAAAGAGGTACATTTGATGGACCATCTTCCATCTTTCATCACAAAATCGAAAATGAGATGTATCATTTTAGGTTATTGGTCTTTTCATATAGCCATCTTTAAACAAATGAGAAGAGTCTCATTTATTGGCTTCTTTATGATTGATTAAGGAAGGATGTGATGCGTTAGATGCACTTCACTTCTTTCTCTGAGGCTTAACCGAAATTGAGAGAAAGAACACAAGGGGTTGTTAAATTTTTATCTCTCTCTCTCTTATCTTGCATGAGATAGCCAAAATTTACATAAGAGGCATCTCATCTTTGGCTTCTTTTCCTAAGGCAAAATCTCTTCAAGTTTTCTTCTCCTTTTCCCACCAAAGGATCTTGTTAACCAAGTTATCCAGGGAGAACAAGTGGTAAATCGGATTGGTTGAGGATATAATAACGAGAAGAGGATACATCATTTAGGAAAGGATACATTGTCGATGATAGGATAACACAGTGAGGAGTTAAAGTTGTAGCAAAGGAATCGGTATAATTCCACCATCTTGTTCTTATGTTAAATATTTTCCTTATACCGTATCATGTATGGCTTAGCATGTTGATTTAGTTATATTGCTTCCACTGAATTTTGATTTTTTTTTAAAAAAGTTTTGAAATCTACCATTTTAGCCAAATCTTGCATGCTTAAGTTTTCGATCCAATAGATTATCCATCAAGAAAGCAATAAAAAGAATGACTAGCCACCCTCTTAATCATTTGGTCTACAAAAGGTAAAGGAAAATGATCCTTCTTAGTGGCCAAATTTAGCTTCCTATAGTCAATACACACTCGCCAACCTATAACGGTCCTAGTGAAAATCTTTTCACATTTTTCATTTTTTATCATCTTCATGCCACCCTTCTTCGACACACACTGTACTAGACTCACCCACTCACTATCTGAAATGGGGTAAATAATCCCCGCATCCAAAAGTTTCACCACCTCCTTCTTCACAACCTCTTACATATTTGGATTTATCCTTCTCTGTCTTTCTCTGACAGTTTTACATCTTTCTTCTAGGTTAATCCTATGCATCACTACATTGGGGATAATCCCCTTAATATCAAAAATTTGCCACCCCACAGCTCTCATCCTTTTCCTAATGGTCTCTACCACTTTCTCTTCTTGCTCACATTCTAATTCATTGGAGGTAATGATGGGTAAAGTATGGTTCTTCCCTAAAAAGGTGTATCTCAAATGGAAAGATAAGGGTTTAAGCTCTAAAGATGGAGGTTTAACAGTAGAAGGTGGTGTAGGTATATCAGTTCTCTCTACTTTCTCTAAATCAACTTCCTTACATAAATCCTCTTCATTCACACTCTCATCCCTGTGCACTTCCTTAATTTTATCAACTTCCTCTTCAACCTCCTTCAAACATTCATCCACAACATCAATTTTCATATAAACGTTACCATCCACTGGTTTCTTCAAAGATTTTGCCATAGTAAATTCAACCTATTCATCACCAATTCTCAACACAAGTTTCCCTTCATACACATCAACTAATGGCCTACTAGTATTCATAAAAGGCCTACCCAAAATCAATGGACAATTCTTATCGGCTTTAAATCCAACACAATAAGGTCAACGAGAATTATAAATTTGTCCACTTCAACCAATACATCTTCCATAACTCTAAATGGCATTTTTATGGATTGATCCATAAGTTGAATGAACATGGATGTTGCCTTGACCTCTCCTAGTCCCAGTTTCCTGAAAATAGACAAAGGCATCAAATTAATACTTGCACCTACATCACATAAACATTTAGAAAATTCAAAATCACCAACAACACATAGAATAGTGAAACTCCCTAGATCTTATAATTTTGAAGGCATTTGGCTTGATATGATGGAACTACAATTTTTCTTCAACGTTACCTTCTAATTGTCTTCCCAAATGTGTTTGTGTGTGAGTGTATCCTTCAAAAACTTTGTATACTTGAGCTTGTACTCCAAAGCTTCCACTAATGACAAATTAATCCGTAGCTTCTTCAGTTTCTCCAAAAACTTGGAAAACTGAGCATCCACTTGATGTTGTTTCACCCTTTGTGGATATAGAAGTTTGGGTTTGTAAGGTGGTGATGGAACATAAGGCCTTCCTTCTTCCTTTTCTTCTATATCCTTACCTTTCTCTTTTTCTTGGCTGACCTTTTTCATACTTTCTTCTTCCATCTACTTGCCACTTCGAAGTGTAATTGGCTTGAGTTGCTCCCTTGGAATGCCTCAATATTGCTCGGTAGGCTACCTATACTTTTAGAAAATAATGTATTAGCAAGTTGACCTACCTGAACCTCCAAGTTATAGATGGATGAGGTATGACTCTTCACAATCTGATCAAATTTTGCCTCCATCCTTTTTTGACTTTCCTCCTGGCCAGTAAACATTCTCTTCTGGTTCTCTTCTTAAGTTGTCAGTTTGGAATAAAAAACCTCCATAAACTTTTCCATTTTTCCTTGTAGTCTCACTTGGCCATCTGTATTGTTAGTACTCCAAAAAAATTGAGTGGTTTTTCCAACTCAGATTATAAGTGTTCGAGTAAGCGTTGTTACCTCTTTATGGTTGGTCTAGGTAATTTACCTATTCTGTACCACTAGCTCTCGACAAAAAACACTCAACTAAGCCATGGTGATTTTGCTCGTATAACTCATATTATGGTTGCATCACTCTCCTAGCATGTTGTTCAACTGCTTCATAAGGGCTGTAATTTGTGCCTGTAAAGTAGTAATAGAGTCAATAGGGATCATACCTTTTTTCTCCTTCTTTCCTTGTCTATTCCTCTCACTTGACCACATATAACTATTGATCGCCAACTCCTACAAAAGGTTATGAGCTGCTTCAATAGTCTCCCTTAATAAAGAACCTCCAGTGGCTACATCTATGGTTCCTCTCGTGCTCGGATACACACTGTTGTAAAACGTCTGCAATAGGAACTCCCTTGGAAGGTTATGGTAGGGATAACTTCTTTGTAATTCTTTAAATCTCTCCTAGGCTTCATAGAGAGATTCCCTATCATTCTACTGAAAATTTGTGATCTCCTTTATCCTCGTCGTCTTGGTCAACGAAAAATATTTCGCGAGGAATGCTTGGGTTAGCTACTCCCAAGTAGTGATCTACCCTGAATTAAATGAATTATACCATGCCTTTTCCTAATCTTTCAAAGTGAAAGAAAATAATCTCAATTTTACTGCATCATTGAAAATTCCATTAAACTGGAAAGTGTCGCAAATCTTCAAAAAATTAGCAATGTGGGCATTCGGATCTTCATTGGATAGTCTACAGAATTGCATACTTTTCTATAATATATTAAGGAGTGCCAGATTGATCTCGAAATTGTTAGCTTGAACCACTGGCCTTGTAACTCCTTGAGGATTGAATCCTGACCTCATGAAGTCCATCACTGTCCTCTCAGCTCCTTTTTGCTCTCTTTCTTCAGCCATATCTCTTTGTGTAAGATTTTGAAGCTTTGCTATTCTTAACTCTCTTTCGTGTCTTTTAATATCGGGAAACTCATCTTTACTAAATTTTGTCGATCTTCACGTGCTCCTTGTGTTTATGCACCTGCAAATAAACAAGGAAAAGTATCAAAATCTCTTTAATAAAAAAGTAATATAAACTAAACAAGATGATAAACAAATAATCCCCGATAATGGGGTCAAAAACTTTTTGATTGTAAAACAGTTTACTAGTTTTACGCTTAAAAACTGCAAGTATAAAGGTCGTGACTTGTAGTTAGAAAGTAGATATCGATCCCACAAGGATTGTGCCTAGGCACCACTCAATTTAGATCAATCTTTGTTTAAGAACTGAAATTGTTTTATGGAAATAAACTGGAAAGTAAATTAAAATTAATTGACTAACAAAGAACAATTAATAAAACCTAAATGCAAAAAATTGGAATTCAAGATTTCAACGACTAGTGATCACTTTTTCCCTATCTTATCTCCCTCCTATTTTATTAATCAAATTGTGTCTCACATAAGATGTTTAATTGTATTAAGTACCCTCTCTCAAGGTGTAATTAATTGTCCCTAATCAAATTAAATGAAGTTGATTAAGTAATCTCTCAATCTACCAAATCACTCCACCAATTTGACTAGTTACTAAGTTATCCTATGGGTGATCAATTAAATTAGTCAAGATCTGTCTTTCGACTAGTCAATTAATGTGACAAATATAGGTCTATAGAACACCAACTCTCGTTGTGCGATCCTACACAGATTACCTTACTCAATCTCTCGATCTATTACAAAGTATAAATGTATTCAACATTCATCAAAGACATCTTTCATTCAAATCAATAAAATAAGAGTTTAACAAGATAGTTCAAAAGTAATCCCTAAAAATAAATCAACCATTCACGATGTTTGTAAAATCCCTAGCAATTTAATAATCCATTATACAATGACTAGAAGAGATAAAAACGATAGAAAATTAAATAAAGAAAACTCCTCTTCTTTGGAAAAATCTAAAAATTTTGATGTTGGTAAGCTCTTCTCCTAATTGTGATTAATGATCCTTGAATCTCCACCTTCCTCAAGACTCGAAACCTAGATTTTTCACTCAAGGAGGCTATTCTACACAGAGGGTTCATGTCCTCTTTCGTCTATGGTGGTCTAATTATCTTATATAGTCCAAAAAACCTAAAAGTTAAGTGAACCCCACATATGTTCTCGGATTAAACATCACATGATTGTGGGAATTGGCATGATTCCCACAATCATGGGTTCTTGCACCAGAATGCTTCCTCTTCTCTTCTCCTCTTTTGGTCTCTAGTTCAATCTCCATATGACGATCAAACTAAATGAGAACATAAAAAATGAATCCTAAAATACAACAATAATAAAATATTATACAAGAAACGCATGTCAAATACTTAGAAAAACACACACTAGTGCATAACTATCAAGTGTCAAGTTGCTACACACTTCATGACTAATTTTCATTGGTGCACATAAGTAAACTCAACTTATGAAACTGTCACTCAAAGATAAGTATAAACTTAAAATGGACCTTCCTTATGGATTTCACTCATTTCTCTCAAGTGTTTGATGGTCAGTGTCTCGGTCAAACTTCTTATAGGAAACAAAACTATCATAGGCTTGTTAATGCACCAATTCTCCTCCACAATTATTACATGTTAAGATAGGTCAAAAGGACTTTATACAAATATTTAGAAAAACACACACTAGTGCATAACTATCAAGTGTCAAGTTGCTACACACATTATGACTAATTTTCATTGGTGCACATAAGTAAACTCAACTTATGAAACCGTCACTCAAAGATAAGTATAAACTTAAAATGGACCTTTCTTATGGATTTCACTCATTTCTCTCAAGTGTTTGATGGTCAGTGTCTCAGTCAAACTTCTTATAGGAAACCAAACTATCATAGGCTTGTTAATGCACCAATTCTCCTCCACAATTATTACATGCTAAGATAGATCAAAAGGACTTTGTTTCGAGTTGTAATATAGATAGGGTTAAGGTGGTTCAAAAAGGTTTTAAGGGTTTATCATAAGCATTTATAAAGTAATAAGTGTACAAAGGGATGACAAAGATAAACTTCTGAGATATGCAAATTGATATGACTAATTCTCTGCACTCATTAATGCTACTACATGTTATTCTTTTTTCTTTTCTTTCTTGTGATTGTTGAGATTTGCATTAGGTTTTAGGGTTTAATTTGTTAAGTGTTTAGTGTTAATTTGGGTGTTTCGTGCATATTTAGGTTTTAATTGTGTTAGTTTATGTGTTTAAGTAATTTTATGGGTCAGTATGAGTCTTTGAGCTTAAATGTTATATTTTTGAGATACCTTGATATGTTTATTAGTGTTTTAGGATAAACAGTAAAGAACGGAGAAGTTTTGAAAAGTTTCAGGCCAAAAATACAGCCCATAATTGTGGCACAACAGGCTACGATCGTGACAGAGAGAGGCAAGCGATAGGACCCTAGCCACGATCATCCACTTTGGGCCACAACCATGATATAAAGGGTTAGGCACTGACTACCACGATTGTGGCCTACATCAAGCTGATATAGAAACTCAAATTTTGTGAGATTATTTAGACTGTTTTAGCCCCGAATTAAACCTAGGGATTCCAAGATATAAATAGAACATTACAAAATAGAAGGAGGAGTTTTTTGCAGAGCTTTCACATCAGTCAAATTCAGAAACCATAGAGAGCTATTGAGTGATTTGAGGAAGGAGACGAAGGACGAGAGACACGGAGATGAAGCTTGACGTGAAGTACTTCCCAAAACAGGTGGTTTTCTACTATTGTTGTCTCCAATGATCTGTTCTGAGCTTATTTTCCAATTTATTTCAGTTTTATTGATGTATAAAATTGAGATAATTGTTGAGAATAGGTTTTGTTGAATGTCGATTTTTATCTAAACTCACCTTCGGGATTTTGATTCTTGAGACTAATAAAGTTTGATTGATTATGTTTTATTTGAGTTATTTGTGATTCAATATCTGTGCTTAATAATTCGGCAATAAATTGAGAAGGCGAGCCAAGAGATTATCATCAAATTGGGCTAACGAGAGTTAGGTAATTTGATAGATAAGAATTGAATCAAATAGGTGAAATCGTCTAATAAGAGATTGTACATAGGTTTCCGATAGGTTATTAGACAATTTTAGAACTAATTTAGGTTTTAGGTCAATTGTAAGTCGAGAGATCACAACTTCATAATTTAAATTAGGGAGTATTAATTAGGATTTAAAGATTATAATTTAAGAGATAGTAATCCACCTTAGGACCGTCTAGACCCAAAAATTTAGTAATTGCATAATTGATTAGATTTTCATTAATTTTGGATTAAAACCCCCTTTCTCTCAATTGGTAGTTCCTAGGTTAATTCTTGAATTGGTTGTGTGATTTGCTATTTTGTTGTTATTTTCGAAATTTAATTCTCATAATTGATACGATTGTTATTAATTTTAGATTGTTACGATTTAGCTCGACCTTAGATTTTAGGACTAGATCAACCCTCCTCATGGGATCGATACTTTAGGTACTACACAAACAACCCGTGTGCTTATGGTATTATTGAGGTTTAAATAATAGAAATTAGCATATATAAACCCGCGATCAAATTTTTGGCATCGTTACCGGGAAGAAGATTAGTTTACTTCTTTAGTTTAAGGCTTGTCCACTATCTTTTGTTTTTAAATTAGTAAAAAGAAAAGAAAAAGAGTTTGGGGTGTAAATTGGAGACTTATCAAGACATCTTAGAGTGAGAATGAGAAGTCTAAAGAGTTGAATGCTAAGAGGAGATAAAAAGAAATGGAGGATGTATATTATAGGAAGTAGGGGACTCTTACGAATTTCAATAAGCCCCAATTTGGTTGGGGAAATCATTGTCCTTATATGAAGTCAGACACTTCGGGCTGATAGAACCACCTCGATTTCTATTGGTTCAACAATGTAGGGACTCATTTAGGACATCAAAACCTATCAGAATTTTAGCAAGATGAGTCTAGTTTATGGGATTCTAAATTGGACAAAATTATGGATAAGCTAACAAATATGGAAGACAACTAGAAGAAAATAGAAGAGTAATTTAATTAAGAAACAAAAAATCATGGCACTTCTATTCACAACCTGGAGATTCAAGTAAGACAGCTTTCCCGTTAATTTTGTAAGAAAAGTGTGGAAGACTCTCTGATAAACATGCAATGAAATCTACAAGACTAATAAGAGGCTATTGATAGGTGTGCATTAGGATATGTTTTTATAGGTAGTTGGCATGTGTTTTCTTGCATAATTGTTGTTTATTGTTCTAGTTTATGATTCATTTTGTATGTTTTCATTAAGTTTGATTTCCAT
>JANQAP020702597.1:0-13049 GCA_026874005.2 Erythroxylum coriaceum | reverse complement strand
CAAATTAGCTTCTAACTCTGCCTGATCAATCCGAACTAGGCACCTTTTACATACCTCACCAATCACTGTTGTGCTACCCACTAGAGTAGTTACCACTAAACTAGTATTCAACATTTCTCTCTTATAATGTAATCTAAATGCCAGATGTGGAGTGATGAATGAATGTGTAGATCCTGGATCTACTAATGCAAATGCTTCAAAATTAAAAATATTCAACACACCTGCTACCACATCTGAGGAGTTATGCACCTCCTGTCTAATAATGGCATAAACCCTGGCCTGAGACTACGGCTAATTACTACGTACCTCGGTCCTGACACCCCTGCTGACTGAGTTCTGCCTCTAACTCTGCCTCTGTGTCCAGAACCGATACTGTATAGTTGTCTCAGTCACTGTTCCTCCTCTCATTACAGACTGTGGTCCCAAAGTCTCGAGACAATCTCTGATTTGATGCTCCATAGAGCCACAACGGAAACAAGCTCCCGATAACCTCCAACACTGACCACCATGCTTCTTACCACAATATTCACAATTAGGCATCTGTTGTGACTGTCCTCTTGACACTGATCCAGATCCTCTACCTCTATCTGTCTGAACAAATTAACCTCTTGGTTTAAATCCTGATTGTCTCGATCTAGTCTAGAATCGAGACGATCTATTTTGGCATTTACTGAAGCTTCTGCTAGAATCAGCCTGATATTCAACCTGTCTGTTCCTTTTAAACTCTTGTCTGTACTCTCCCTGACCATCTTTTAATAACTGCTCAATTCTAAGTGAGGCTGCTCGCAGTTTTGTGAAACTACCCAAATTAGAAAGAGCTAGCCTTGTTATGATCTCCATGTTCAACCCATTTTCAAACCATCTACATTTGTCTTCTTCAGTTGGGGTCATTACAGTTCCATATCTCATTAACTCATTGAATCTTATCTCATATTCTGCCACTGTAAGTCTGTCTTGCTTCAAATCCATAAATTCTTTCATTTTTCTATCCAGATAAATCTTAGGCACATAATTCTCTTTAAACACCCTCAAAAATCTTCCAAGGTTAAACCACAAGGTCTGGTGGTACTGCCCGGAATAGTCTTCCACCACTAGTATGCTGGACCTTGTAACAGTGAGACCATATAATCGAACCTCTCATCAGCCTCACAGTCCATTTAATCGAACACTCTTTTAGTTCTCTCTAGCCACCCTTCTGCCTCAGCAGGGTCTATACTTCCGTAGAAGTCCACAGCCCCTTATTTTCTTAGCTTATCATATCTTCTTTCTCACCTCTCTGAAATTCTTGGAGGCATTTGTGCAAACTCAGGTACAGGAGACTCCCTAATGACTCCTACAAACTCTATGTCAGCTGACTCTCCAACTTGATCTCTTATGGCAGATGACCTATAATAAAAAAATAGTTAGGATTATTATCTAAATCTCTTACTCAAATAATGTCTTAATGTCTGTATATATTCCCCATGGTTGCCAAATGATTCTTTGATATCAAAAACTTGTAGCACCCCACTACCATAAATTACATACCGGAACACCTGAGGACATTCCTATATATAATCTATAATAATGGCATGTTAACTATCACACCTTCACTTATAACATGGCAATATATTCAATTTAATCATGGCATCAACTATGTATGTAAAAGTCACAAAACACAATAATTAAAAACCTTAACTTATCATTGCATTAATAAATAGTAGCTTACAAACCTTTATAACAAAAGTTCTAAAAGACATAAGTAAACTACTTATAAACAAAAACAACTCCTCAAGTGCCAGCTGACAGACCTTTGATCCATAACTTAATCCCAAAAAGTGCTTATGAGAATCTTAGAATCTAAGTCTACTATCTCGTACTTGTAAAATCACATTGTAAATTTTGGATGAGTTTTTGCAAACTCAATGAGAGACTCATCATTGATGATCTCACTCTAGGCACACACAGATATCATACAACCAATCAAATTCATAACATTTTTATCAAAATAAGGCATAAAGTATGTCATAAAATTCACATACCTTCTTTTAAAATTTGAACACCCAGTCAATCACAACTTCAGAAAGAATTCACATTCATAAATTTCATAATCATAATATTCAAATTCAGATGCATATGAGACTCTCGATTCGTTATTATTTGTTATGACCGAGTGCCTTTTAGATACAGAACATATAGTGGTCCATTAGGCTCAGTCAGAACAGAAATCACGGAGCAGCGCTCTACGTGCAGAATACTGAGCTTATAGCTCTTTCAAGTGGCTACTCTGATCACAACGTCTTTATCTGAGCATGCATTTTATGAAATGCATCAAATAATAGAATATGCTATGAATGGCATTCATATATGAAGCACAAACAGAAACTCATAATTCATCAGACCTCAGTTCGGTATTTAACTTTCGTTGAGCATTCAGAATTTAGAGGCAATATATTTCATTCAATTGTCAGATGCAAGTTTAACACTTCTAATACATTCCCGACTATTAAACTCCTTGGACCTTTAAGTCCGGAATTCATATTCAGATTGCAAACAGTTCAATAACTAAAAATTAAGCAGAATAAATTAAACAATCAATCCTAGGAAGATCATCTAGGTTGACTCACAGATGCTCCTTTTAGCTTATTGCCTTGAAGTCCCTGTAATATCTGGATGTTGTCGCTCAATGTGATCCTCTATAACATATCATACATACACACATCACAATTTTGCACAATTATGAATTTATAAATGCACATTCATGTATACTGAATATGTACAATGCATGTTCATGACAAATTCTGGGTTCTTTATTCAATTTCTTGTCATAATGTTCGTTCATACCACAATACTCAATTGATCAATCTAGATTTGTCTAAAAACATACTTTCAGATCTACTTTGCATGATTATTAACATCAAAAAAATGAAGTAATTTGGTAACACTTCCTTCTGAATAATTGTTCTCCCATGTCTTAAGTTTCTAATGACTCTAAGATCATCCAATTTGGTTTAGTATTCTATGAGTTATGCTCACAATATCACAGACTATGTATAATTAAACTTTGATTAGTTCATGATCATACCCTCAAATTATACAACTCATATCTTTCAACTCAGATATTCAAAAATTACAAACTTAATAAAAATTGAAATATAAGAGAATGAACTACAACTTTTGTGAAGATACTTCTGTCTAATTTGGCTTCTATCAATACAGTTTATTCAATATCAATAGGACATAATTTTTGTCTCGGGTAGTACTATAACTTCAGTCAAGACTCAATTTCGAGCCAACTTTTGAAATGCATAGAGATAGAATTAAACTTATACTTCTTCAAGAAAGTTGTAGCCGTATGACTCTAATTTAATCTGAATTAAGAATCAACTCATTTAAAAATCTACAGATCAAGATATACTCAAAATACCGAATCATGTTCAATGAAAATATTCCAGTTCACTTCCTCATTTTCATCCTAAATTCATCAATCAAATCTTTACCGAATGACTTCATATGGTTATATATTTTCATGTAGAGGAAGAAAAATGTGTTATGAGTTTGTTGGTTCAAAAATCAAGTCATTTGGAGGTCAGAAGAAGAAGTTATAGCCAAAAGAATGAAGGATGTTCAAAACTGTCAAACAGCATCGTGCACTACCTTTTATTCCAACTTCTTTCCAGCTCTTCCCAAAACAGACCTGCGGGTCAATTTTTCATGGTCATTTTGACAAGGAATATGAAGGATTTGGGCAAAACATTCTTCTGAAAAATTGTTCCTTTATGCCTTAAGTTTATAAAGAAGCTAATTTCATGCAATTTCGGTCAGTATTCTGCAAGTTATACTAAAAACGATACAGACTATTCCCAAACCACAACAGGCTCCCAAAGTCAACTTCAAGCTAAATTTTGAAACTCTTAGAAACAGAATAAAATTTGTATTCCTTCAAAAAAATGTAGTTATATGTCTCTAGTTTACTCTGAATCAAACTCTATCCAATTTGGATATTCATAGATCAAGTTATGCCCTCAATACTGACGTATGTTCAGTGAAGTACTGCATATAACATACTCCAGCTCACTTCAAACTTTCATCTGGTTATTCATATCTCCGAATCTGCTTCTTCCTTCACCACCCACACATGCATCAACACCATTTAAGCATGCAGCAATCCACAAGCATGAAAATGTACTCTAATTATGCATGCATCCAATAAAGACTTTAAAACATGCATAAAACTTACTTGACTAAGCTTCTCTCTCTCTTCTCTCTCTTCAAAAATTTTTCCAAAACTTAAGAGTGCAATAAACTGGTTTCGATGGATGAAGCAAAGACAAAAAGAGAGAAATAAGTAAAATCCCAAATGGCTGAAGGCTTGGAAGTGTTTTTGGTGATGGATGAGTGAGAAGAGAGATGTGTCTTTGGTGAAGGAAAGAAAGAAGGAAGATGGTGATGGGGAATTTCGGTGAAGCCAAAAGAGAGCTGCAGAAAATTCTTCCTTGCCTAACAAAAATGTGACTTAGGTAGCTTAACTTAACTTTGCCACATGTCCCTAATGCATGTCTTGCATTTTTCATCATGTGAAGCTACCAAATGTCATTTAGCTATTGCTCCACTTATCACATAGTAATTTGTCCAATTGTCACACATTCACTAGTCCATTTGTCACACTTTTATTTGTCTCTTATTTCTATATTTTTCTTAGTCCAAAATACTCCAAATTTTCAATAAATTTCCAAAATATTCGAAATGCCTCCAAAAATGCGAAACAAATTCTAATACACATCAATTCAATTTTCAAAACAATTAATACATAATTCTCCAAAAATTCCAAAATAATAACTATTATCATTATTTTAATACATACCAATTTAATTATCCAAATTCACACTTTAATCACATTAAAAATTCACTTATACCCGAAAAATGTCAATGAATGCATGTACAATTATTTCATGAATGACAACATTATTCACGTGCATTTGTATGCCATATAATGCACGAAATGCATTTCTAAAGTCTCAATAAATTCTTATTTATTAAGCATCCTAGGGTTTTAACCCTAATCATGGGATGTTACATTCGGAGTCTTCAAGATGCTACCACCGATGCGATTGGTTAGTACCATGGTAGCTTTAAATTTAGACGTTATGAAAAACATGCACTTGGTACGTAAGAGGCGAACATCCATCACCTGCTTGGAGTTCTAAATAAGCTGACCACATCAAGAGAAGATGAGGGTCACTCTAATCAACATAAGCATCCATCACAACTAAGCTCACCACCCTCCTAGATGGAAGGAGTAGCACTAGAGGAACCTAGTGTAGGATCATCAAAGGCATAGACACCATTGAGACATCAGGATTAGCTAAGATCGCTTGGCTAGATCTTAGGGGTCTAACACACTATTCGAACACAACAGGGAACACTGATGAAGCATATAAAGAGGGGAGAAACCTATGATAGGGCATTAACAAAGCTAATCGAGAGGGAAGTGAATCAAGAGGCAAGAACCTGTGATAGATAGATGGAGGCAGTATTGACTTAGATGGCAAGACATCTTGGGATACCTATCCGACCTCCACCATCTAGAGCGATTGCATCATCTTTAGCTCCATAATACTATAAGGATCTAAGACCCAAGGATCCTCTAATGACGAACATGCCAGATTCCCCAAAAGACTAATGGATGCTTGATTTTGGATTTTTCTTTTCTTTCTTTATTATTTATGTAGTTTCTTATTTTCCTTATTATTTTATTTTGTCTGAACAGTAATGAAATTTTATTTTATATTATGTTATTTTTATTTCAATGCTTATTTTTTTTCTTTATTATTATTTTCTTTTATCATTTTATCCATTTTTTATATTTTTATAAGGATGGATGTATCTAATATCAGATGGACTATTCATCAAATTCAGTACTCTTTTTTTTATTCACAAAAGAGGTCTTATCTTATTATTCAAGGCAGTAACAATCACACATTTCTCATTCTTTTTTTCTTTTTATGTGCTTAAATTGTGTACATTAGGGACAATGTACAATTTTAAGTGTGGGGGATAGATTTCAAATGTCTTAAGCTTATTAAAATCTTTTTTATTAATTATTACTAACAGACATCCTGAGCTAGTTGAATTCTGTCCAAATTATTTTACATCATTATTGATTATTAAATTGAATTAGTACGTAAAAGGATGAAAGTTACAATTGACTTGCTTTTATAAGTCATACTTTTAGTAATCATTGAGATAATTAATTGGAATGAAAATTGCATATTATTTACAGATAAGACCTTTTTTATGAGCTTTTGTACCTAAGAACAAATACATCGTTATTTAAAGCTCTTTTATTCTTTCATTTGTGCTATCATGCATAGTTGGATAATTTTAGAACTTGTTTTTATTATTCATATTGAGACCATATTTGATAAATTAAAAGCATTGAAATGATCACTACAAGAAAATAGGTGTTTAAAGACATAATTACCAATGGAATATGAAGGTTTTTCGATAGCAAGCGAATTTGCCGACAGAAATTACTGACCTCATAAGTCATTAGAGAAACGACCATGGAAATCTTTAGCAACAGAATAGAAATATTCCATCGGTAATTTATCTTTAATACTTGCATGTGAAATTTTAATGTATGGGACATCGATTTTATGGGACCATTTCCTTCTTCTTTTGGTTTTGTTTACATTTTGTTGGTTGTGGATTATGTTTCTAAATAGGTGGAAGCTAAAGCCACCAGGACTGACGATCATAAGGTTGTTGCAGAATTTGTCAAGTCTAACATTTTTACTAGGTTTAGAACACCAAGAGCATTAATCAATGACAGGAGTACTCATTTTTGCAATCGATTGGTGAAAAACTTTTAAAGAAGTACCATGTCACTCATAAGGTGTCTACGACCTATCATCCATAGACAAATAGGCAAATAGAGGTGTCAAATAGAAAAATCAAGTCCATTCTTAAGAAAATGGTGAGCCCAAATCGTAAAAATTGGAGTCAATAACTTGATGATGCTCTTTGGGCATATAGGACTGCAAACAAGACACAAATTGGCATATCTCTATACTGAATAATCTACGAAAAGTCGTGTCATCTTCTAGTGGAAATTGAGAAAAAAGCCTTTTGGGCCATTAAGCAATGCAATATGAAGATGGATGCGGTAGGTAAACGGAGGAAGCTATAGCAGCAAGAATTGGAAGAACTTAGGCTTGAATCTTATTAGAATGTAGAAATTTACAATGAAAAGATGAAACGATTTCATGATAAGATGATTGTTAGGAAGAATTTTGTGGTTGGACAAAAAGTTCTTCTCTGACTTAAGCTTTTCCCAGGTAAATTGTGTTCCCATTGGATTGGACCTTTTGTTGTTACTAATGTGATTTCACATGGTGCTGTTGAAATTAAAAGCTTCCAAATAAATAAGAAATTCAAAGTCAGTGGTCATCGATGGAAACCCTTCTATGAAGGATTCCAAGTGAGGATGTGGAAGTGATAGGGTTAGAAAACCCTTATTATGAAGACTAAACAATGTGGAGTTGAGCCAATGACGATACACAAAGGCACCGCTTGGGAGACAACCCAAGGGAAGTTGATTTCTGTCTCTTTATGTTTTCATAATTGCTATTTTCCTTAAATGTTCCATTCTTAAATTTGATGTTACATTGGGACAATGTAAGTTTTAAGTGTGGGGGTGGGGATCTTATTTTGTTATTAGCTTTTATGCATATTTTGAGCTTAATTGTAGCATATGTGACTTCTTAGGTAGTTTTCAAACTCAAACATAAAAAATCAAAAATTTTATCATTTTCTATTGCTTTTAAGATTATTTAGTCATAATTAGAGCGTAAATTGCTTAGAAAAATCCATAGCAACCTCATCATGTACTTTTACTCTTATGATTAGTTAATGTGCATTATTCTTAGAAGAGCGATGACTAGTGGTATACAAAAATCAGTGAGATTTTGAGCCATATTAGACTGACACATTTATATCAGTCTCGCTGTATTTTATTATATGTGACCTTCATGACATATTCATTCTTACTTTGCTTTGATTTTCTATTCGAGATTCACATGCATTTTTATGAAAATGATTAGGTAGTCTTTGTTGATTACGGGCTACACTAGCTAAATAACCTACCCAATTATATGAATTTTCCTTTTCTAACCCTTTTGAACTTTATTAGCCTTTTCTTTTCTATAAACCACATTACATGCACCTAACAAAATGCCCTAACCAGGCCCTAAAGCTAGTGGAGCATTTGTCAATTCTTGATGAATGTGATTGTACAAAAGCCTAAGTGTGGGGGTATGCATACATATGGGTTGGTTATGTTTGTCAATATGCCATGTTTTGAATCCCATGTTGATGTAGCCTCCATCACTATTATATTTAAAAAAAGGGAAAAGGAGAAAAATAAGAAAGAAAAGAAAAGTTAAGAAAAAAATTGTGAGTTTGAATAAAAGTATTAAGGAGTAAATACAATTGTTGTGAAAAGTTGTTAATTAATAGTTTATCCTCCTTAAGTTGTATTGATTAGGTGTTTGAATATATTGCATATGAGGTGGATGTTGTTTGGGATGGAGCATTTTTTGTGTTATGTTTATGTGGCTTATGGTGTGAGAACTGAATTAAGTTGTGAAATATAGTTGTTGCATTCTTTATGGCTAATGGTACCTAGTTTTGAATGAAGGATAACTTGTGCGCTTGATATCTTATTGAGTGTCACTTTTGTTTCACTAGCTTGATGAATTTTATGCTACATCACCCAAAATAAATCTCACCTTACCCTAACCCATATTACAACCTTAGAAAAGTCCTTTGATTCATGATTATGTATATGAATTTTAGTGGTGTAGAAATGAAATGATATGCAAAGTTATGGATTATTGTGATTATGAACAGTGTTTGAGTGTACCCATGGAAATATCTTGTTTAAACATCTTTTACCAAGTCTACCTCTAGATTACTCAGTTTCTAAGGGTGATAAATTTTGAATGATCATAAGTAAAAGCTTTGAATGTTGAGTTATTGCTATAGGTTTTGAAAAATCATTCATCTTTACTTATAGTTATCTATTGTTAGGAAATATGAAAAATGAGTAAAAGTTTTGATTTGTGATTTTGATTTTGATGATTTGCCCAAAGATGGTCAAAAGCTAAGTGTGGGAGAACTTGATATGCATTTAAATGTTGATTCATTTGATATACTACACTTAGTGAATAATGCCTTAGAAATGCTTAGTATACTCATTTTAGCTCATATTTGATCTTAGGTGCATTTCAGAAGTGAAGGAGCTAAAGATTGAAGCCATCTTCTCAATTTCCATATTCTATTGATTCTTAAAGTATGAAGAAGAAGAGGATTGAGAGAAGAAGAGGCAAGATAGAATGTCAAGTAAATAACAAAGAAGGAGAAGTCTCACGACATATATTGGATTGCATGGGTGTGAGAAATTTCTCATGCCTATGCAGCACCTCTCACGGCTGTGAGAGATCTCTCATAGTCTTAAGAGGACCTTGCATAGTCGTGAGGTGCTCTCATACCCGTGAGAATTAACTCACAGGTGTGAGAAAGACAGTTGTCTTTGTTAATGCTAGGTGTCCCTCTGTTTAAACCTAAATTTTACTATATAAGGAAAAGTGTGTGACTGCAGAAAGGACATTCAGGACATTCCTAGTTGAAACTACTTTTATCTTATTTTCTTTTAGGTTTTTCTTCTTTCTTCAACACCGATAGTGGCGATGGAGAGGATGGTCAATGGTGAGACCTTAAAGTTGGTGATGGAAGGCTAATTTTCCCAACATCGGTTTGGAGGTGCAATCAAGGCCGAGGAGCACATTAAGCAAATTATTGTTGTATATCATTTTCTTTACCTCTTTTCGAATTATTTTTGTTATTTTGTATGGATCGATTGTGTATTGTATGAGAATGATTTTAATGCTCTATTGAATCATTTTTCATGAAAACCCATATCTAGCACTTGAATGTGAAATGTAATAGTCGCGTTGAAGGTAGTATGTGGCAACTAACGTTATTAAATCATTCGAGATACATAGCATAAGTCTGAGCTTGTGAGATTGTTGCTTAGATTGGTTCATTTTTCTCACTTGTAATGAGGTTGTCTGGATAAACTTAGAGAGTTTGTTATAGGTTTCCTAATAGTTAGGGTTAATTAACTAGCTCTTCTTGATTAACTACAACCTAATGAAAAACTAGAATTAACAGAGCTTATTGTTAGCTCACGATCAATAGTCTTAAGAGAGGTGTAAAGGCGATCATTCAGCAACATCTATGAAATTGTGCTTAGGCCGAGATTAACCAAAATAACCGAATTTCAACTTATTTATCAATTTTATCACTTTGTTACTATTTAATTTAATTTGTTTTTATAGATTCAGTTTTACTTTATTTCCTAATTTACTTCAAACCAAAAACCCCCTGTTTTACTTATATAGATATTTAGGAAAGTAATTGGAATTAATCACTGTGATCGACCTAGACTTGTCGCTGGCTATAGTTTTAGTCTAGTTGTTTTGGTAGTTACGACACATGACTAATGCCAGTGACTATGCAATTGGATGTGTATTAAGGCAAATTAAGGACAAAAAGTGACATACCATCTATTACGCCAACAAGACTTTAACAGGACCTCAACTTAACTATACAACCACAAAAAAGAACTATTAGCTGTATTTTTTTTCATATGACAAGTTTGTTCTTATTAACTAGGTTTGAAAGTAGTTGTGTTTACAGATCATACAACACTGAGGTATTTTTTTGCCAAAAAGGATGTGAAACCTTGATTAATTTGGTGGATCCTACTCCTAAAAGAATTTGATGTTGAGATTAAGGATAAAAAAGGATCAGAAAACATGGTATTTGATCACATGTCAAGGTTAAAAAGAGGGGAGTTACACCCATATGCAGAAATCAATGAACAATTCCCTAATGAGACGTTATTCTCAGTAAATGAGTCGAGCATTCCATGGTTTGCGAACATTGCAAACTATATCATAGGTACATCCTTCTGCCTCACTTTTCTTACTAACAAAAAGAGATTTTTACATGATTGTGCATAATATATAAGGAAGGAACTCATTTTTGTTGGATCGAAAACAAAAAACATGCTTGGTTTGACTAAACGGTAGATTTCAAACTTTTTCCAAAATCAAAACACAGCGGAAGCGTAATACCAAATCAACATGCTTTAATATATACATGGTATGTTATAAGGAAAATATATAAAATAAGAATAAGACCAAAATTTTTACCGACTCCTTGCTACAGTTTTGACTCCTTGCTGCTGTGTCCTCAACCAATCCGATCTACCACTTGTTCTCTTTAGACAATTTAGTTATCAAGATCCTTTGGTGGGAAAGGAGAAGAAAAATTGGATAGCAAACCTTTTGCTATCTTCGGCTATTTGAAAAAAAGCAAAAGAAAAATGAGCCTCTCTTTTTTTATGATCGAATGTGTGGAGAGTAAAAAACAAAACAAAACATACACCCTCATTTTTGTTCTCACGTTCATTTAGCATTAAATGCTAAAAGATGAATTACCAAAAAGCTTTACGCCCACATTCATGCTTTTATGAACAAACATAGCCGAATGTGAGTGGGAGAGGGTGGAAAGCCTTCATTCATTTTATCTATAAAAGGAGCTGTACGTTTATGCCTTTAAAACAAGCCATCAAAAACATTTAATGATAGGAGTGAGTGGATAAAAGCCATGTACGTTTATGCCTTTAAAACAATAAAGAACCCATTCTTTATAATTCCACTCACATCTTCGGTACATGCATCATCAAATGAGCATTTGGTAAAAGCTAATTGAAAAGAGTCCTTCCAAAGCTACGTTACCATTCAATTTTAATGACCATCCATTAACCTTTTAATGATTGATGATTTAGATTTTAATTCAATTAATCTAATTAATTAAATCAAAATCGAGCCCAATATTAAAAGTTCATTTGGACTTGTAATTAATAATTAATTAGTGTAAGCCCAACATTTAATTAAGGCTTAAGACTCAATTTAATTAACTCTTAATTAAATTATTTCGGTCTTATTGGTCCGAATCCAATTCGTCCATTTATCTCCAAACTGTCTCATTTTTTTTCGATAACCTTCGTTTATTTTTCTTACTTTCCTTGATAACCTTCCCACAAGTCAAGTGGAGAATCTAATTAGATTTAAATAATTTAAGCTCCAATAAGCCATGAATTAATTTAATCTCATTAGAATTAATTCCAACTTGTTAACCAAATGTTATTCCACTAAAGACAATAGGTTGAACTCTGGAATTACTTAAAATTATGAGAAACTGTGTTTCAAAATTATTAATTCAATGTCCAATTGCAAACTTTATTATGAACCATATTATAGCCATCCACACAATAAAGGGTAAAATTACCATTTTGACCTTATGTTGGTTTTTCTTTCTAGATCTCCCGTTTCACTTTACATGGTGATTAACACACAAGATCTAATCTTGGTGTTAAAATTTGATGGGTACCTAGTCCATCAAACTACTAGTGTTAGTTTAATCACCAATCTCCGTAAAACATCTAGAAGTGATGATATCATTATAAACTCTTTATTTAAGTAATGTTCTCTGATGCATGTTTTAATTAATAATTCCAACATGCAGACACTGGATTGATACCCAGTAAAAATTCATTCCAAGCATATCAAGAATTATAACGAAACACACATGAGTTCACCACTCATCAAAATTGTGGTCCGTCATAAATGAATGCTAAGGTGTATGCTTTAAGATTAAAGTAACGGCCTATTTTATTCTTTAAAAAACATACGCAATTCCATATTCATTTAATAATGCCATTATCGATAGTCTGATTTGAAACTCATTATTCCCTTGAAGTAAACTCCTTTACTTACACGGAGGTAAATCGCAACACTACAGTCTAAATCATAATCAAGTGACCAACTTAATTGTTCGGCTGTGAATCAATTAATTTAAATTCTAATAATATACATGTTTCCCATACATCTTCATGTATATGTATATTACTTACAAAAGAACCTTTGGTACCTTAT
>JANQAP020701749.1:0-13056 GCA_026874005.2 Erythroxylum coriaceum | reverse complement strand
ATACCAATTCATGCAAGTCATGCATGTCATGCCATAATTCATGCATGAAACTATCATATGAAAGCATAAAAGAACATTAAAACATAAATCTTACCTAATACACTCTTAATCTTCCAATCTTGTAAGCTTTCCAAAATTCTCAAACTTTCCTCCCTCACTCACACATTCACGGCATCATCACTAAATGGAGATGTTACAGTCATTGTGTAGAGATATTAAGATATTTTAAGTTTTAAACTTTGACTAATTAGATTAAGTCCCTTTTTTCACTTCATAACTCTATATATCAATCACTTGTAAGAGCATAGTTATTCCTATTTTACAAATATTCTAAAAGGTGATTATACAACTTTAAGAACAATGATCATATCTTCTAACCCAAATATTCTTTTTATCGTTTTAATATTAATATATCAATTATTAAGATGTATATGATTCTATTGAATGATCCTATAATTATTTTTACTTGATAGATAATTTTTACACGTAGTATCAAAGCATGTGATTACACCAAAGACTGCCCATTTGCATGTAAAATAAGCGATATTTACAGATGGATATAAGGTCAGTTCCTTCCAAATGTTTTCTTTAATTTTATGAAAATGGAAAACAAATATAAGATGTATTTACAACATGTTCCTTTCTGGACTATAACAAATGGATTCTTAAAAGTTAGGCTTCGAAAAAGACAATAATGGAGTCCAAAGTAAAACACAAAAGCTGGATTCTAAGGTTCAACGTTTGCATTAAATACGCATTTAATATTTGTTAGGTATGTAAATTGAACTGCACTTAATTACACTTAATAGCGTCGGGAACTAATGATAATGAACGTGTCACCTAAGAAAATTTAGGTAAATGCTCCTTTTGCTCATTTAATAAGGATTCAACTAAAGTTGGAGTTTGGTCACATCCTTGTCTACAATTAATTTCCTCTTCTACAACCTTTAAAACCAACTTATAACTCTAATTTCAATCTAAGACAATAATCTTTATTTCTCATTTCAATTTCGTTTTTCAACTTACATTACTATCTGAATACACATGTAATTTTTAATTTATATCATTACTGATTTACCAAAAAAAGGGATAAAATGATGTCTCAAAATTAAGTTAATCTTTTCTATTGTAATGGACATATTAGTCAATATATACAAACTGATTTAAACTTCTAAAATAATTCAATAATCACAAAAAAATGGTACTTTGATTTCCTGACTGGACAAATATGAAACCATTAATCTAAGAAACTACTAATGATCAATCTTGAAGTTGTAAGTGTTTGAAATTCATAAGTGAAATAATCTAACATCGAAAAAAAAATGTAAGAGTACTGTCAGTTATATACATACGAAAATAAGGGGCGGATGATTCATACAGAAAAATGGTAATAGGTACGAGAATAAATATAGTGAAGAATGAGAATAGATATTATCATTATAATTATGATGGTTGGTTAAGATGACATATCTTAAGTATATATGAATTCACTTGAAACTAATTTAATCTATCACCAAACTCCCTCAAAAACCCTTAATAGTTTAGTAAAGAATGAGGAGTAGAGATTCAAAATGTATATATAGATTATAAAGTTATGTCTTCAATTCGTCCCGTGTAGCAACTATTTCGATTGTGAAGTGATAAAGTCGTCTTATACAGTCTCACCCCTTTTCTGCCAGGAATTGATTATGTGATTAAAAGAAAAAAAGAAACATAAGACATGATAAAATAAGTGCAAGGATTCTAATTAAATGGTTGATAGGGAGGACATGAAAACGTATACAAATTGGTTGGAAAAAAAAGCATTTATCTCATAAGAGCAAGTAGTTGGGGAAACTTTAAGATCTTGATCAAATTAAATTCTCATTTATTGAGAGTTAGGTAAATTAATGAATTGGTCTAGTAAATGGCCATAATTAGCTTCGTGCAGCAACTATAAAGTTTGATAATTTGACAAAAGTGTAGTTGAATGCAGTTATCAAACATTTATAGGACGCAACCACAAATTTTAATTTTGTATATATAGATTCCTACCCCTCTTTTTAATGATGTGTTGTGCCAGAATCAGTGGAGAGATGGCACAGAACTACCAGTAGTACTTGCTTCAAGCCCCACCTAAGATGGCTCTAAATTGTTGAAATCTACTCGATAGTTGCATGGATACAAGTCGCATTCTCTTATTTAACGTGTTTACATTCATGGCGTTCAATTCTTTGTGAAAACCTATATATCTATAGCTTTCTGAATTTAGTTGGTTTTAGCAGACGAAGTTGGTAAGTTTCAGATGGGATCGTCACTTCCAAGTTCTTACGGCTTGTTTACACTCTTTACCTGAATTGGCTTGCTTCCTAGCTCGCCTTTTATGTTACAGTAAAAGCCTTCATTAAATGCATGCTACTTATGTTACCTCTAGGGTATAGCTTCCATGCAAGTTAAAGTGCAGGGCGTACTCGTATAAGGTCTTATTGCCCGTGTAAAACAAGCACAAATTTGATGACCTTCCCAGTCACCCTGGACCACCATTGTAAATGCACTGCAGGCAAGAATATCTTCTCAATTAATCAACCTTGTAATATGAAAGTTGTGTTTTTCAAGTCAAGCTATGGGAAACGTGTGGATGACACAAGCTTGAGAATTTCGAGGGTTTTGTAGCAATTTATATAGTAAATTTGTGGGATTGGATAATAAAATTGTGGGAAATTACATGATTGGATAATAAAATTGTGGGAAATTACATTATTGATCAATCCACCATTAAACTCATGAACTTTAATTGTAAGCTACTTTTAACTACCATTTCTAACTTGTAAGCCCTAACTTAACTCCTGTCATTTACAAAATCATAGGCATATCATATTGTAGAATCGGTCCATCTCAGATTGATATGTTGAGATCAATTCTTGGCTTCTTCACCATCGGCATAGGAACAATTGAATTGCACCTAGGGCATTTTGGGTTATGTTTCATAATCAATACATACGATAGGCAACCAGGGCACCCTGCTGCAACTCGTGAAAAATTTTCCTCGTTTTCCTCTTCTTTGATTGAAGATGAGGATGGAAAGTGTGAAGGCAATACTAACGAAGATTTGCGTAGCAATGATCTTTTCCTAATCGGTTCTTTCTCTGCTCTTTCCAGCGCAGATTTTACTCGGTCTAATGTGCATACACTTTGGTAATTGCCCGATGACGATGAAGACGACGAAGAAGGTGACACTAACTTAAGCTCCAGGTTGCTGTCATCAAATAGATTTAGTGTGATCTTGGACGGTGATGGTGGGAAGTTTAAATCTTGAAGCTTGGGCACTGTTTCATTAGTCTGGTGCCTATGATCTACGAATGATGGGGCTGAATTTGAGGAATTGCATCTTTGTAAGTACACTTTACCTGAC
Source organism: Erythroxylum coriaceum (assembly GCA_026874005.2). Classification (NCBI taxonomy): domain Eukaryota; kingdom Viridiplantae; phylum Streptophyta; class Magnoliopsida; order Malpighiales; family Erythroxylaceae; genus Erythroxylum; species Erythroxylum coriaceum. Next base: position 9,665 of record JANQAP020701749.1, on the reverse strand, counting down.
TGCAACCAAATAAAACGAAAAAGGAAAAAGGGCAGATCAAATAAACTACACCTATCTTGAGAATAGAATGGACTAAATTCAAGTAGTGACAGGTTATAACTACTGAAGAGCATGAGGGTAATAATAAATGAAAGTGAACAATATGTAAAGGAGGATTGGAAGTTGCAGACCATTAATGAACAATATTAAATATCAAGACAATACTCATCCTTATGACCTCAATTACTGACATGGAAAGAAGTGATATACAATGAACTTGAAACAACTTTTTCAAGGAATCAATTAAAAATTTTCAATGCCTGCTGCTGAGTACGGGTACAAAATAAATAGAAACATTGCTTTGGAAGCTTGGAAATTTAAAGCCATTAAATTGAGAAGCAAAACCGAGGGATTTCCAGCTGAGAGTTAAAAGTCTCTGAAAGAAGTACAAGAATAAATCTACACTTGTAACTTCCTCTGCCTTTAATGAAAAACACAAAAAGATATCCGTACAACCCTACGAACAGAAAAATCATTAAACTATTTTAAAACATCAGAAACAATTTTGATATGATCTGAACATGTTATGTATTAGACTTACAGTAAGGGCGTTCAAGATTCGAGTCTAAGGCCAAAAAAACAACAAACATGAAGTGAGAAAAAAAAAAGAAACTGCAAATTCAGATGACTAATTTATTCATGTTTAATTTTGTGGAGACTTTCCGAGGAAATAAAACAAAACAAACCCAGAGAAGAGGAAAAAAGAATAACCTTCAAATCCAAACGCTTTTCCCATCCACTAGGGACCTGCAAATCAAGGTCCAACTCTTGGGACTGGTTGTTTGCAGAATCACCACTACTTCCAAGCAAATCCATAGTGTTCAAAGCCTTTGTTTTCCCACCAGCGTTTTCATTAACTACCGTCCGATCATCATTATATCCACTCAAAATCCTCATAAGAGAGCTCACATCAGCTGCCATGTCACGCAAAACGTCTTCTACTTCTCTGTGTATTCGTTTTCCTGTTCTTGGTTAGGGAGAGAGCAAAAAGGGTTCTTCTTCAGTTTGGCTTTGAGAGAGAGAGAGAGAGAGAGAATTTCATACGTATAAATCAATATATATATATTTGTATGTATGTATTGAGTAATAAGCTGAGTTATATAAAGGAATGGAAATTTGGAAATGGTTGTTATTAATTGCAATTAAGCGGAAAAGAAAAGAATTCAATTTGATTTGTATTTTCTGGTTTCTCCGTCGCATTTATTGTTTAGTTAAAGGTATTTATTTATGGTATATGGATGAAGATGGGAAGGGGCCTTTAAGTAACTAAGTAAATGCAGCATTTAATGCTTCGGAATGCAAGTCGATCCACATTTTTTGGTGATAATTTTAAGTTCCTTCTTCTTCTTCTTCTTCTTCTTCTTAAATTCATAACTGGTAATTTTATTTGATTCCCCTGCCTTCCATTGATTTGCATAGATAAGTTAACGGAATCCCCCACCTTTACGTTAATTTCTGTTATTGGTTAGTTAATAAGCCAAGGAGTAGCTAAAAGACCTTCCTAGATTATTATTTTGCTGAAACTTAAATTACTTCTTCCTTTTTTGTTTTGGTGAGAATCCATGAAAAGGCTCTTTTATCTTTTTCACTTAATGACACTCAACATTTATCCATTTAAAAGTAATACATTAAATCAATTGCTATTATTCTCCTTGTCCTAAATTCTCTTTATTTATTAGTATAGAATGATAGTCTCACAAATCAAAAGAATTCAATATTATTCTTTTAAAAAGAGAGAACGTGACTACATTTAATAAAATATACATCAATATAATTTATGTTTATGTGTGGTTATTCAATTTATGATATAATAAGATAGAAAACTAGGATATTTCATTTATCATTTTTATGAGGTTACTTTTTGAAAAAGTAAAAAATTATAGACATCATAAGAGCAAAAGAGTCCTATAACAACCCACACATGCGATGCTACATCAAAACAACAAACAATGAAAATCAGGCTGAACTAAGTTAATCATACATCATTAAAAATCTGAAGACTTACAATGAAAGTAATAAAAAAAACATATTCATTTCAATTTTTCTTGCTTATCCTCAGTAGTTGTTTCTTATCCGTTTTCAAGTGATCGAGAGAAATTTCTATTTGTTATCAATAATGAGACTACAGCCTTGGTTGACCCCATGAGCAAAGAGTTGTATCCTAATTCTTGCTATAAGCTTTAATAGAAAAACCTCCTTCCTCTTCATCTGGTTCATAAAGATTCTATTATTGTATTTATTCTAGATTCCATATAATATGTTGGCAAGAGAAATTTTGAAAAGCAAGTTATCCCCTGCATAAACGAACTAATTTTGATAACTCCCTTCAATAATTCCAACCAATCATTGGGGGGAAGTATTAAGTTACATAGTTTAAGGATGACATCCTAAGCAAAAGAAGAGAATTCACATTTAAAGAATATGTGGTTCAATGATGCTTGTTCATGTTTGCATAAAAGCACAGGTATTAGGAATAGAAAGGAATTTAGCGGCTTTGTCCAAAGTATTAAGCTTTGCATTAATTGACAACTAAAGAATGAAGGAAGCTCGAGGTTGGGCTTGTTTATACAAGACCAGACCATGCCATTTAACCTTAGCAACCTAGTATCTTAATAGGAAACATTTGGGAATAAACTTGAGAAGTTTCCCCTCTATTAAATTACATCTTCTCTATCAAGATCCAATTTAAACTTTCTCATATGAGCAACTAAAGGCGATCCTAAAGTCTGCTCAAAGTTAAAAGACCTATTTTCCATCACCTCACCTATTGTTACGTTGAGGAGAATTGAGGATTTCAGTGAGGAAAGCTCTAACACTCTGTCAATGGGTCTATATAGGCTCCAATTACCAAAACAAAAAGAGGAAAGTGTTTTGTTACCAATCCTATACAAGTATTTCTACCTAACACTTTCTCTTATCTTGAGGGTTTAAGAAGAGTTATAATTGGGCTAAATGTTTAAAAAATTCTCATCTTTTAAGTAATGTGCATGCACTAATTTCACCTAAAGAGCTTGCTTGTCCTTGAATAATCTCCAAATTCATTTTTCTCGTCAATACTTTATCAATGGTTCTTAAATGGAAAATTCCCAACCTCCTTCGTTTTTTAGTAAACGAATTTTAGTATACTTAACTTTCTATATCGAATCCTTGAAAAAAATCTATCCATGAAAAAATATCCTTAACCTTTTTAGCAGTGCTAGAGGGAATATTAGTAGGGAAGCATAATACATAAGTAAGCTATTTAAAATAGAGTTTATAAGTTAAGCTCTTCTAGCTAAAGTGAGACTTCCATTACATAAGTTCTAAATTCTAATATGTATCTTTTAAGTAAGAGCCAAGAGAAGTTTCAAAGGGTGTTCATACCAGTTATAGAAGAGAATCAAAAGGAAATAAGAAATGAACTTATTGAAATATACATAGTACTTTTCTCTTTGTTAATGACCCAGACAGAAAGATTTTAAAGATGATAATGCTCCTTATTAACGAACTTAAAGAACTAGTATTAGCTTTTAAAAATATAACTAAATCATCTGTAAATGTCAAGCTAATGATCTTCACCATCTTACACTTAGAGTGATACTTAAAATACTTCTTTTTCTAAATAATCCTCTTTGAGAGCTTAACCAGGACCTTTAAGGTTAAGATAAACATATATGGAGATATGAAGTCTCCTTGCCTCAAGTCGCTAACACCCTTGAATAGTTTTGTTAGCTCACCATTAACTAGGACATTACAAGAAACTATAGTGATGTATTATTCAATACATGCCATAAAAATATGTGAGAATCTATAAGGTTTGAGTGTATTTAAAATTAAGGATCAATAACGAGAATGAACAGCTTTATCAAAATTTGTTTTAAGAGCACAATTTATACTTGTGTTCTTCCCATTATAGTTCTTTAATAATTTTAAACAATTAAGATATTATCTCCTATTTGTCCACCATAATAGCTCCCAGTGATACATAAACATAAACTGCCAAGACCAATTTTAATCTATCCATAATGATTTTAGAGATCACTTTATATGTGGTGTTGAAATAAGCTATTAGTCTATACTTCTTTAGAGTTTTAAGGGTTAGCCTTTAGGAATTGTTGTGCCCAAAATAAGTTTTACAAATACCCAGGCTATCCTACTTACAAGTAAATGAGGTAGTTGTAGTTAATTAACCAGGGTTGTTTCCCACTTAGGTGAAATTGATTAACTTAAATTAACCTTGAACAAAAACAAAAACAGATGCAATCCTAAACACTCTATGTAACATACCACTCCCATAGAGCATATACACGACATAGCGAAGGATATTCGGGAACATATTCTATGAAAATAGCACGTTAAGACGGTTAAATCAATTCATTTTACATTTTAATTCATTGCACATAACATAAAACATTCGAATAATCATATTGTTCCATTTTTATTCACAAACATATACAGTCTCCAATGTCATTACATTTACAAAATTCACATTTACAATATACAACAATTGAAAGATACAATTCTTGATAAAACATAATTAAGACATTTGCAAGTACAACTAATCCTGACATTGACCCATATCCAAATGCAGAAGTTACTTCAACTAGACTAGCTAGATTTCTCCTGAGCCTGAAAAACAATGTTGCAATTTTGATGAGTTTGCAAACTCAGTGAGTGAACCATCATCGATTTGCTCACTCAAAATAGATATAAATATCATAAGTATATAAAACAGTTCAATCAATATTTCATATCACTTAAAATCAAATCTCATATATCACATCATTCAGAATTTAGTACCTGATCACAAAATACATCATATTCCAAAAGTTCGTTATGCATAAGCATTTCCAACAAGTCCATTATGAGCACAAGCATTTTATATAATCATTTTAGGATAATCCAATCATTCATTTCATCTCATTCATATCATCCACATATACACAAATATAGCATATCATTGTATCCATGCAATTCAGTCATTCTTTGTAAATATTCACATGGTGCATGTAAAGATATGGATGGAATGCACATGAGACTCCACTTTCATTTTTTATTTCGTTATGACTGAGTGCCTATTAATTGACCCATATCCCTTGTGAATACCAGACTTATTTCAGGTTCTGACCCATATCTCTTGTAGATACCGGGCTTATTTCAGGTACTGGTCCATATCCCTCGTGAATACCTGCTTTATTTCAAGTATTAACCTATATCCCTTGTGGATACCGGGATTATTTCAGGCACTAACCCATATCTTTTGTGGATATTGGGCTTATTTCAGGCTGGTCACTCTGGTCACAATTCCTTTATCTAATCATGCACATCAATGTCATGAAATGCATCATCTCACATAATGTGCTATCAATCACTTTCATTTGGTGTCTACTATAACAACCCTAGATCACTCGCCCATAGATATTGTCCGTTTTAGGCCTCGGCCTAGCCAAGCCCTCACGGTTTTGCTCTTCCCACACCTTGGGAAAACGCGTCTGTGAAGGAGAGGTATCCATTCTTTCATAAGGCATACTTCATTCCCCTCTCCAACCGATATAGGATCTCACATTCCAGCCCCCTTTAAGGCTCAGCGTCCTCACTAACACACCGGTTTAGGTAATGGCTCTGTTATCATTGTAATAGCCTTAGACCACCTGCCCACAGCTATTGTCTGCTTTGGGCCTTGGCCTAACCAAGCCCTCACGATTTTGCTCTTCCCATACCTTAGGAAAATGCGTCTGTGAGAGAGAGGTATTCATTCCCTTATGAGGCATACTTCATTCCCCTCTCCAACCAATATGGGATCTCACTTGATGAGAAAGGGCTAGGGAAAGCTTAAACCCAATTCCTACAGTGATGAATATAAGCGTAATTGAAATTCTTAGGGGGTTATACATTTATGTATTGATAAGACCATTTACTATTTCTTGAAACTCGATCTCCCCCCCCTAGACGAACCATATAGCCAAGAGAAACCATGGACTAGAATAGAAGATCTTGTCCCACCCATGAGTAAATATAATTTTCTCATTAAGCGAAGGGTTAAAAAAAATCACTATTGTTAGATTTAACTATCATAAAATGTATCAATAGCTTTTTTTAGTCTAATAGCATACAATTTGATTAGATACTAAGCATAAGATAAGTAAACGGAAAAGAAAAATACAATTGAGGAGAACAGGGGATTCTAGAGGGTATTATTCTATTCATCTTCTGAATCTTCGACACAAGGAAAGGAATTTTTCACATCTTTTCTTGTGTTGAAATAATAATGATTCTTGATACCGTTCGTCTAAGATTCCTATTCTTCCCATTCCTATATCATAAAATGATAGGGATATTTTCATTCCTTGTCGATTCTTTCTAGTATTTTTTGTACTGTAGAAATGAGGAATAGAAAATTTATATAAAATCTATATCAAGTAACAGTCTAATTGGTAGAATAAAGTTATCTATTATTATGTGATTTGATACATTGAAGGTAGTAACGTTGACAAGTTAGGTTAAGTGAAAGTAAGAAAAGAGAGGGATTCGAACCCTCAGTAAACAAAAGCCTACATAGCAGTTCCAATGCTATGCCTTGAACCACTCGACCATCTCTCCTACATAATGATTATGGCCCTGAAATTGAATGAATTGTGAGTCATTCATATTCTACTGTTAGATAGATATAGTTCGTACAATTCATTCTAATTATGAAAATAATTATTTAAAAAATAGGAAACTTTTAATCAAATAAAGACCTTTCCTTCAGGACTAGTGGATAAAGATATTTTTTTTATGAGTGGAGTTCGTTTTTATGTTATTTTGTACTATAGAATTACTTTTTTGTGGGATCTTTTTTTTATTTTCTCACGAGAGGTAATTAAAAAATTTATAAAATGAATTGCTACCTATACTTATGCCAATATCCTGTATAACTGGAAATTTTATTGATAAGACCTTTTTAACTCTGGCCAATATCTTATTACGAATAATTCCGACAACTTTGGGAGAAAAAGAAGCATTTACCTATTACAGAGATGGTGTGCACAGGAATAGCTTCCGGCATGCCTGTTATAATTTTTACTACCCAATAACCAATTTAGTCCCAAGGTAAAGAATAACCAGTTACGCCAAAAGATGCAGTTAATACAGCAAGAACTACACCTGTAACCTAAGTCAATTCATGCGGTTTTTTAAAGCCGCCAGTGAGATACACACGAAATACGTGTAAAATCATCATTAGAACCATCATACTTGCTGACCATCGATGAACTGATTGGATTAACTAACCAAAATTAGCCTCAGTCATTATGTATTGAGTAGAAGCAAAAGCCTCAGTAATGGTCGGACAATAGTAAAAAGTCATATCAAATCCCTTAACTACTTATACTAAAAAAAAGTAAGCATAATTCCTCCTAAACAATAAAATATGTTGACATAAGGAGGAACGTATTTACTAGTTATATCATCTGCAATCGCCTGAATCTTGAGACGTTCTTCGAACCAATCATAGACTTTATTGAGATAGGTAAACCAAAGGGACTCCCCCTCTGAGAACCATATATGAGAATTTCATCTCGTACAGCTCAATCAGAAATGAGATCCTATATTGATTGGAGAGGGGAATGAAGTATGCCTTACAAGGAAATGGATACCTCTCCCTCAGAGACATGTTTTCCCAAGGTATGGGAAGAGCAAAACCGTGAGGGTTGGCAAGGCCAAATGCAAAGCGGACAATATATGTGGGTAGGTGGTCTAGGGCTATTACAATGGTATCAGAGTCAGTACCTAAACTGATATATCAGCGAGGACGCTGAGCCCTAAAGGAGGGTGGAATATGAGATCCCATATCATTGGGGAGGGTAATAAAGTATGACCTATAAGGGTATAGATACCTCTTCCTCATCGACGCATTTTCCCAAGAGGTGGGAAGAGCAAAATCGTGAGGGCTTGGTTGGGCCAAGTCCCAAAGTGGATAATATTTGTGAGCGGGTGGTCTTGGGTTATTACATGTACAGTCATTTATCACAATCATCGAATCAGAGTTCGGTATTCAACTCAGTTGAGTATCACTTATTCCATTCACATTCACATTCATATTTATCATCAGACCTTAGTTCGACATTCGACAATAATGATAAGCATCACTTATTCAGTCAAATTCAAATACAATGAGCACTTCCAATATAGTCCTGAATAATGATCTCCTTGAATAATTGATGTCTGAAATTATTATAATCAAACCAGTAATAGTTCATCATGTAAAAATTTAAACGAGAGCAATTCAAGCATAATAAGATGCATCTAAGTCAACTTACTACACATATAACTCAAACAGAAAAGCACATATAATTGAGTTGACACATTTAGGTTAACTCACAGTATATTCCAAGTGAGCTATTGCCTTGATGGTCTGGTAGTGTCTGGATGTTGTCGATCAACTTATGCTTCTATATCATACAATACACACATAATCCACGCATTACTAAGTTGATCAATCATATCATTGTTTAACCATGCACATGTATATGTATCATGCTCAATGCATGCTCAATTGACTATCCCAGGTATTTATCCCTAATCATATCACTCGATCATTAACATCATCATTTGTGTATGTTAAGCTTACGCTTAGTTTCTTAGATCAAACAACTTAGTTAATCTATTATGATCAATCATATGTCTATTAGTTTCACAGATCAAAGAACTTAGTTAATCTAATATGATCAATCATATGTCTATCACATATTTAATCACTTTATCCATCATCCACTATGTTCAATTCAAGCTTCATTCTAGTCTAAATGCATCATAGAAAACACTTTATGTTAGGTCCAGGTCTTTCTAGAATATGTAAAAGCTTATATTAAGTAAAAGAAGAAAACAAGGGGTGCACAATCGTGCTTCTCAGGACAGATTTTCAGGTCAGTTTTGTATGATCATTATGATTTAGAAATGAGGTATTTAAGCAACAGATTCTTCTAAAAAATTGTTCCTATATGTGTGAAGTTTCTAATAACATCAATTTATTTAGATTGGTTCAGTGTTCTGCAAGTTATGTCAAAAATTCTAAAGACTATTCTCAAACAATGACAGCATCCAGTACTCAACTTCAAGCCAAATTTAGAAAGTTTTAGAGATAGAATTCAAATTTGACTCCATAAAAATTGTATTTGTATGTTCTAGTTCAATCGAAATTAAAAATAATCCAATTTGGATATCAACAGATTAAGATATGGCCAAAATACAGATGCATGTTCAGTGAAAACACTCCATCTAACATATTCCAACACACTTCATCATCAACCTTCAATAAATCATTATCAAGAAATCTCCTAACCAAACCTTTCCACAGAAACATTAATAAGACATCATTAATCATTTTTCACGTTTTATACTTCTACTAATTCGGACTCTAAGGTCCTCAAAATCGGGTAATAATACAAGGTTCTTGCACAGGGGTCTATCACAGGTAGTATTGGGGAAACAGACATAAAACTCTAGTCACTATTTTCTCAAGACACTTTTAGAGAGGTCAAGTTAATATCTATATCTACAGCTTTCATTCTTTGAGTTTCTTCAAAGTCATGCTCTAAGGATATGAAAAATAGATCGAAAGAGAAAGATGAAATTGAAACCAGAATTTCAACTTACCTTGATAACTT
>JANQAP020701538.1:0-13057 GCA_026874005.2 Erythroxylum coriaceum | reverse complement strand
TAAGTTTAATTTAATGTATAATTATTATTAGTAATAAAAATATTTATTTTATTTTAAAATTAAAAATTAAAAAATCATAATAAAAGTTTAACTGATAATTAATTATAAAAACTTTGAAAAAAGAGAAGGGGGAGAGAAAGGGGAGAGATTTTTATTAAAAAAATTGAAAATTTTGCCAAAAAGTTCCTATATTTTTTAAAATTTTCAGTACCGGCCGGTACTAGCTGATATTATAGGTATCGATCGGTACCGACCGATATTTACACCCGGTATCAAAAACATCTGCACCGTTCAATTTTTTAGCTGATACGGTACCGTTCGGCCGATACCGGCCGATATAGAACATTACCCATAACAGTGGTAGTATGACACACTTAATACAACTGGGACCAATTCTTCTTTTATCCAAGACCAACCCTATGTCATTCCCGCATAGCCACAAATTTCAGTGAGTCCAAGCAAAATTTAAGGTCACGTAGTGATGGAACAGGCTTGGTAGACGATCTTCCCTCAATACAACTCGGTTACACTTAAAAGTATGAAAATATGGGTTCACATGTTCATCTATCCACGAGAAGTTTATGTCGACGTAAAATAATTCTGTTATTATATTAAAAGAAAGATACTTTGTATAAAGGAAGAAATTAACTTTAATGCAAAATATTAAAACATTAAATTATAAATCTTTTACTATATATAAATAAATTTTAATTTTTGTTTGTAATTGTTGTGAAAATTTGTCATATTTAATAGTATAATATGAATGTAATAATGGATAATTACCTTAGACATCACTACAAAAAATATCACTTTTAATTATGTTTTTTTCATTACGTAGCTAAAAGTAATTTTTTGGCTACGAAGTTTTAATATCGTAGCCTATAAAAACAGTACCTCAAAAATTTTATGTTTATGGGCTTTTTTAAGAATATTAGCTGTGTTAATTTAACTACAATTTTATTTTTGTAGCAAATAATATGTAGCTACGCTTAAATTTCGTAGCAAATAGTTTTTAGCAACGAAATGTTTTTTGTGGCTAAAACTCAAATCTATTCCAGCTATTATCTACATTTTCTGATATTCGCAGGGAAAAAGTTTTAGCTGTAAAAATATAATAGAATAGCTATTAGTTTCATTTACTGATATTCGTAAGAGAAAAGTTATAATTACGAAAATATTTTTGTAGGTAAAAGTCAACTATCAGCTATATTTTCTGATTTTGCAGGAAAAAACTTTTAGCTATGAATATATTTTTTTAGCCAAAAAAAGAATAAAAAGTGTAAACGAAGTCGTTTTCTCCACTTAAATAACATCGTTTTCTGAGATTTATAACCTGAACATAGATCTCTCATGTCTTCACTTTCTTCTTTGTCCTCTTCTGCAATGTGAGCGTTCCTCCTCTTTTGTTGTGTGCCTGTGCATGTTCTTCCTCTTGCTGCTTTGACTACTTGTTGTTGAGTTCATGCTCCTCATCTTCTGTCTTTTCCATTTAAGTCAACTTTTCCTTTGTTTTCTATATTCTTCGTTGAATTGGGTTTCGCGAATACGCTTTTCATCTTCTTCATGGAGGATGAATGAGAATATCAACATATGGAAATATTACTTTATGATGTAAGTGACTTTAACTATGACAAAACTTTCCCCTTTAATTTGCTATGCTAATATATAGTGGAATAAACTTTGAGTATTTCTAAATTCTTTCTTTCTTCATGTTTCCTTTGTTCTTGTGGCCTATTTAAGATGACTGTGAGATTAATATAGGAATCCCTTTTGGTAGGGTAGTGTTTCTATTGTGGTGAAACTGACCTTGAAAACAAATGACAATAGAAGAAAGTGATCATTTGTCCGCAACCATCTTCTTTTCACTATGTCTTTGCTTGTTCCAGAGAGTTGTATGTTATACTTTTGCATATCATATGTTTACTTTTAAGCAGGATGGCATGTTTTACAAGTTGATATTTGGGATGAGTGACACTTATACTGTCAACTTGGAAATTATGTTGTCGAATGCCTAAGGCTAGTGAACATTGAGAACACATCTTCTCATACAAACTTAGTCAAGAATCTGTCAAGAATAATTGCTCAGGATACCAAAGATGTAAAAGTTACCACCTGAGTTAGGAACTGATATTATCATTAATACTTCAATTCAAATGTTCAATTCCTTATATTCCTTTGATCCTGATTAGAAATAAGAGAAAAACCACATTCACAGTATATTGAAGATAAGGATATATCACTATTCCATAGGAGAGATGTTAATCTCAATACATTATAAGCAATCGAAGTACAAGGCAATCTTATCATAGAAAGGAATGAAGATTATATTGAGGATGAATTATATGACAATGATGATACTTTGTCCAAATATAATAGCAATGAAGAGTTGAAGCATAACGCAATCAATGATGATGATTTTGAAAATCTTGATTATGGCGTTTGAAGGTATCATGAAAGTGCTCTTTCTATTGTCTTATTGTAATGTTGGTAACATTTATGTTGTTAATGTATGATGAAATTTCTTTTTCCATTGGTTATTGTAATGTTGGTAACATTTATCTTACTAATGAGATTAATGTTGATGATTGAATGTATTCATTATGATGATTGAATGTATCATGATAGTGCTCTTTCTATTGTTTTATTGTAATGTTAGCAACATTATGTGTTTTTTTATGGATATCTAACATAATGGCACCTGGTAGAAACAAAAGGAAGAAGGTAGCGGCTATGCAAATTATAGAATGGAGAGATCATCATATTCAACCAGATCAATCAATTGGTGTTAGAAATTCAATCCCTAGCCAATAACAACATTCTTCCTCAAACAACAATAAAATTAGTCACGCAGGTTCAATATATATATTTTTTTTTCTTATCATATTATTTTTTCATAAGAAATAAAGCTTCTTGTGGTACATTTCCACAACAAAGCAACAATTATATTCTGCCTTCAAGTCATATGCAATACCTTCATCCTGCCTCAAACAACAACGAAGCTACTAGTGCAGGTTTATTAATCTTTAATATCTTCAACTAGACTTATGCTTACATATATATGTATATATTATAATATTTTCTTTGCATTATTCATTTGATGTTAGCTTCCAACGCTAATATTAAAAAAAAAGAGGTAAAGGTAAAACTAAAGGTTGTGAATAGCAACGAATGAATGTTGCAATGAATTGTAAGTTATCAAAATAGATTGATACATAACAAGGTCATCTTATAGACAAGGTCCAATCTGTGAACTTATCAAATGAGTTGGGGATTATTGCAAGAATAGAATTACCTCATTTGACACATGTTAAGGACTTGAAGGAAGACATCTTGCTTGAAAATGTTTTGGAAAAAGTTGTGGTAATTGTAGAAAATCTTTAATTTTATACAATATTGTTTCATTGATTTTAAGATTAATTACATTTTTAATTATTGTTCATAGTTGAAATTGAATATTGTGGATATTAAGAACCTAAATATTTCAAACTGTGTTACTTCATTAATGAAACAAAGGACTAAGGATCGTCATTTTATGTTGCATAGTTATTATAAATCTTTTCCTTTTAATGTAGAGGCACGAAGCCATATTCTGAAACGAATGTCTAAAGAAAATTGGAATAGTTTGTGTGATTATTAGGCTAACCTAACAGTTCATGTTTGTTTTCTCTATTTTCATGTTTGCTCGCATTAATCGTATTAGATGATTTAACGACTAAGTTATGTTTTTTTTCTTAATTTACGAAAATTGTGAGAAGGCAAGGGTTAATAGATCAAAAATGAAAACACCTCATAATCAAAGGTTAAGTCATTTATAGTTGTTCAAAATTAATATGTAAGTTCTCCGTTTGCAAGTTATACTTAAATTAATAAATACTACATTATTATGTGACTTTTTTTTTGTTTCATAAAACAAAGTGAAAACAACTATGTGGAAAATAGTGTTAAAGGATCACATTATGTAAAGTCACTCACTATAAAGAAGGTAAGGAGAAGAAGTAGAAGACAACTATGTAAGTTTAAAAGCTTGTTTAATATTTATGTTCACTTATAAATATGGTATTAAGTACTAATATGTGAATTGAATATTATTTTTTAAATTTTAGAATAAGATGCAAGAGTTATTAGAGAAGTCTATGTCTAAGGGGAATGAGTTCAGTGCATAAGACATTTGCGATACAGTAGTTGGTACTTGTTTCAGCTATGTGAAAGGCCTTCGTTATGGTGTTAAGGAAAATGTTTCAACCTCAACATATAAAACAATCGATGAACAGCTTCAATAGGAAAACAACAAGCTTAAGGCAACATTACAATCTGAAGTAATTAGGGGACAAGAAAGTCGATCAAAATTAGCAAATCGTGATATGTTATTGAAAAGATTACTTGGCCCTGATTATGATAGAAATGAAGAGGAAAGTGAAGTGTATTAATTATATCTCCTATACTTTTTCTACCACTTGTTGTATGTACTATAATTTAATTTTAATACTTTTTCCTCAAGTTATATAATTGAAGAAGATGCAAATATTGAATGATTATATTGTGAATGGTAAAGTTATGTGATATTGGCTTTAATCAAAACTGAATATTTACTGTATTAGGTCTTTCACAATATTTTTAGTTGATTTTAACTAAGCTTTTTGAATGATTATAGGTTTATAAACATGAACAACACTAGGTAGTCATTCAAGTTGTGCTCTAATATTTTTGTAATTTGAGCATGACATATTATAATTTATAAATTGATCTTTTTATTTATTATTTTGTCTATAAGAATTTTTCAAGTTATCATTTATATATTGTATAGGAATAAATGTCATCCTTTAATGTTATATTCTTTTTGTTGGTATAATTTACTGATATTTATATAATTCACTTTATATATACGATGTTCAATTTTTTTATTAATAATATTTTCCATGATTTAATTTTATAGTAATAAGCATATAATTGACAATAAAAAAATATTGATACAGTATATATAAAAAATATTGTTTAATATTATAAGTTAAAAATGTAACAAATAACATATTGTGACATTATTAAAAACATAACAAATAACATTTGGTTATGTTTGACTTTTTATTTTTTATGAGGGTCATTCGGAAATAACCTCTCTACTAATTAAGGGTAAGGCTAAGGTACTACTGGACCTCCACAGACCCTATGTATTAGTGAAATTTTTACTGAGTTGTTATTGTTGTTGTTGTTGTATATAAAACGTAGGAAATAACATTTGACTAAGTTATGAAAAATGTAGCAAACAACATCTAACTATGTTATTTTCAAAAAAAAAATCTGGCTATGTTATAAAAATGTAGCCAAAAACTATTAGCTAGGTTTTATTTTCGATGTCAATCATTTGGTGCCAAATTTTTCTTTGCCAACATTCTATTTTTAGCTACATGTTTGTAATGTTTTGGCTACGAAAAAATTTCATAACTAATACTTTTTGTTTACAATTTCTAAAAATGTTGCCTATAGTTTTCAACTACAAGAAATTAGTGACGCTTTGTGCAATGAAACGGAAATGTCACAAATAACTATAGTTAACGTTTTTGAAACATTTAACTATGTCTTTTTTCTTTGAATTTGATTTGGATTACTATCATGATGCAGTAACTTCTACTATCTATCTATATAAAACGATTAATACATTTTAAAATTCCCAACATTAAAATTTCTTTTTTTAGTGAATCAATGAGCATTTGCATTTAATAAACTGATCTGCCGCTATTTTATAATCGTCTTTTTTTATTTCCCTAGTGTGTTATAAGGTGATTATTCTATACAGGTAAGCATGGGAGGAGGTCGTTATAAGTAGGATTAGGCTGCACTAAGCATTGAATGGTTGTTACAGGTACTGATTAGACTACAATAAGCATTGAAGGGTTGTTTCAAGTAAGATTTAGGCTGCACTAAGCATTCAGCGGTTGTTGTAAGAGTTGAAATTGAATTGTTGTATTATATTCTATTAAATGTTTGTTTATATTCAATTGAATGGTGGCTGTCTCGTGGATTTAATTACCCATTACTAAGTAGAGGATTGAGAAGTTACAGAATTGATGGGAAAAGATTAGCAGGCAGAGAAAATATCAGTGGTTGCCAACTTTTATATACTGAAGAACACAAATATGCTTAGATTTATTTTCCGAAAAAAAAACTTAGATTTAACCTTTTTCAAAGAGTCGTTTGGTTTCTATTTTGATTTTCATTTTCAAATTAAAATTTTTTTTATTTTTATCAGTTTTTATATTTTATAAAATCAGAAAATGTGGTATTACTCTTCTACTTTTTATTTTTATTACAATATGATTTTATTATTAATTAACTAAATATTATTAAATTGTTTAATATTGACTATTTAAAATGTTATTAACATTATAATTTAATTATGAAATAATAAATATTCAAAAATTTTTAAAAAATATTTTAAAACAAAGGAAGAATTTAACTTTAATTCAAAACATTAAGACAATAAATTATAAATTTTTTATTATATAAATTATTTTTAATTTTTTTAATTGTCAATGAAAAATTTTCTCATTTAATAATACAATATTAATAATGGGTAATTTAGCAATGCGTTTTCAGGTCTTCGGGGCACTATTTGTATGGAGACTTCAATTAGGGGGGTTTTTAAAGAAAATAGATTTAACATCAATCAAAGAACTAAAGAGGAACCGATGTCTTTTGCTCCCAAATTCAATTTAAACTACAATAACAAAGATTCTATCATATAGACAGAACGCCCATTAGATATTGACTCAAATACCTCTTGTAAACAAATCATAAAATGCAAAGCCTTTAAATTCTATTGATGCAAGTTGGTATGGTTCAAAAAGACCATCCTTATAATCTTACGAATTATGCAGTTGGCAATCAAAGAAAGGCTAAGTACTAATAATAGAAATCATATGGTGCATTCAGATGTCTGTGGCCCAATTAAGGAGGGGTCACTAGGAGATAGACTTGGGTGTAAATGTTGAAAACAAAGAGTCAAGTATTTGAAAATTTCTATAAGTTTCATATCATGGTAGAAAGGGAAGTTGAGAGGAAGTTGAAGTGCCTACGAATAGATAATAGAGGTGAGTATACTTCTAAGGTGCTTGAAGATTAATATACATCGCATGACATTAGACATGAGAAGATTGAATTAGGGACTCCACAGTATAATGGTGTTTTTGAGAGGATGAGCAAAACAATTGTGGAGAAGGCTTGTTGCTTGCTTAGAATGCAGTTTAAGGTAAAGCAATATGAACTATTATCTCCTTGATTAATCGAACTCCCTCAATTCCATTGGATTTTAAGATTCCTAAGAGAGCGTGGACAGTTAAAGACCCCATATATCACCATCTGAGAGTATTTTGCTGCAAGGTATTTAAACATGTACTGAAGAATCAGAGATAAAAGCTTGACTCAAAGGCAATACCTTATATCTTTGTTAGTTATGGTGGTGATCAGTTTGACTTTAGACTATATAATTTAGAGAAGCGAAAAGTGATTAGGTACAAGGATGTGGTATTAGGAGCATGAGACAGGTGCAAATCTTCTGAGTAAAGATAAAGTTACTCATCTTATGATGTAGTTAACTCTTCTCCATTTCTCCCACTACTGAGCAGTCTACTAATGAAGGAGAAGAAGTGTGTGACCAATCACTCATTAATGGTACTCAAGTACAACCTAATATTGATGAGCCATATGAACCACATTCAGACAGTACCGTAGATGAAGTTGTTGAGGATAAGGAGCAGGGAAAGCAAATGGATCCAACAGTTAATGAAATATAGCTTTGAAGGTTGATGAGGGAGAAAAGGCCTTCTACAAGTTATCCAAGTTCAAAAAATGTTGGTTACTACTAAGGGGGAGCCTGAAAATGCGCAAGAGGTTGCATCTTGTGAAGACAAAGATCACTAGCTCGCAGCTATGAATGAAAAGATGAACTTTATGAAGAAGAATGATACATATGAGCTTATGAAGCTTTAAAAAGGCAAAAAGGACTTAATGAACAAATGGGTGTTCAATATAAAGAGACAAGATGGTGAAGCATAAGGCAAGGTTGGTGGTGAAAGGGTTTAATCAAAAGAAGGGCATTGATTTTGATGAATCTTCTTACCAGTTGTTAAGATGACCTTAATACGAACGATATTGGGTTTGACAACCTTTTTGGATCTTGAACTTGAGCAGTTGGATGTTAAAACTACTTTTTTGTATGGAGATTTAGAAGAGGAGATATACATGGAGCAATCAGAAGGTTTTAAAGCTAAAGGCAAGGAGAATTTAGTCTACAAGTTGAAGAAAAGCCTATATAAAACTCCAAGGCTGTGGTATTTAAAGCTTGATTCTTTTATGACAAATCATGGTTATAAGTTAACTTATGTCGATGCTTATATGTATTTCAATAAGTTCACAGGTATGAACTCCATCATTCTTCTATATGTTGACGATATGTTAATTGTGGGTCAAAATGTTGGAAAATTACAAAAATTGAAAAAGGATTTGTCTAAATTATTTGATATGAAAGATTTAGGACTTGCAAGGCAGATTTTAAGCATAGAGATAACTTGGTACAAGAAGAGTAGAAAATTGTGGTTGTCAAAAGAAAGGTATATTGAACCGGTGTTAGAAAGGTTTAATATGAAGCATGTCAAGCCAGGTAGCATGTCACTTGCTTCCCACTTTAAGTTGAGTAAACATGTATGTCCCTAATAGAAGTAGAGAAAGATGATATGTCTTTACTCCATACTCATCTATAGTAGCATCTTTGATGTATGAAATGGTATGTACAAGGCCAGATATTGCACAGACTATTAGGTTAATGAGTACATTCTTGTTAAATCTTAGGAAGGTTCACTTGGCAGTGGTGAAATAGATTTTGAGATACTTGAGAGATACTTAAAAGTAAAGTTTGTGTTTTGATGATGGTGAACTAATTCTAGAAGGTTATAGGGATGCTGATATGGCTGTAGATTTTGATGGAAGAAAATCCACTTCATGTTTTATGTTCAACTTTGTAAGGGGAGTTGTTTTATTATAATATAAGCTATAAAAGCATTTGGCTTTATATAAGATTGAAACAAAGTATGTAGTTGTAGTGGAAACTTGTAAGGAGATGTTATGGCTGAAAAGGTTCCTTCAAGAGTTAGATGTGAAGCAAGAAGACTATATATTATTTTTTAATAGTCAAAGCGTTACTGACTTGAGCAAAAATACTACATTTCATTCCCGCACAAAGCACATAGATGTTAGATATTACTGATAGAGGTTTGTGATTCAAAAGCAATAATTAATGTTGAAGAAGGTTCATACGAATATGAATGGTATTGATATATTGACTAAAGCAGCTCTCGAAAACAAGTATGAGCTTTGTAGTAAGCTTGCCTGGATGTATCTCAAATAACTATTAAAGCTAAATGTGCCTTCCCTATATTTAGGCTAAAAGGGGAGATTGTTGTGTGCTTAGCTCTATTTTTGAGACTTTCGGTGCTTGTTAACACGTTTATGGCCCGTGGGGATGAAGAACAAGTAAAGATAAGATGGATGAAGTTCTTTTAAGGAAGACACGACCATGTAGGTTCTACACACCTATGTACTTAACCAACAAGGTTGTGTGTATCAATCATGTAAGTGACATGCCCATGTAGAGTGACACACTCTAGTTATACAGTTATATAGATCAATTGTGTAAGTCTTTGAAATTGTGTAAAGACAGATATGAAGGGAAAAGACATATACAATCATGTACATGCCTATGTTCATGACTTACATGGTCATTTGTGACAACCTTGTAACTCTTTGTAATCGTGTACATTTGTGTGTAAGGCAGCACTAAAGAGACATGATCACTTACACGACCATATATATGAAACCTATTTCGTGATATAAAAGAGAAGATACATAGGTTTTACATGTGTGAGTGGCCAAAACACTAAAAAATGAGAAAAAAGACATAAAAAGAGCATGTAGTATAGTATTGTCATTCTTTTTTATTGTTTTTGGAATTGGTTTGAGAGTTTGTTGATTGATATATGAACTTTGGTTTCAATCCTGAAATTTTATGAGACAACTTGTAGTTGTGGGATGAGATATTAAACTTTTTAAATACTTATTTGAGTATAATGGATTTACTTATCGGTTTGGCTCATGGTTTTTCCCTCTACACTAGAGGATTTTTTCAAGTAAATCTTGGTGTTTTCTTCATTGTTAAATCTCTTATTTTTATATTATTTTGTTAGTTAAAGTTAAAGAGTGTTTTATTGTTGATCTTTCGAAGAATTGTGTTTTTATCTCGTAAAAATAAGCAGTAGATAGAACAATCTAACTATGACTCTGTATGCATTTTTGAAGTATCATGATGTACACTAACCACAAGGTTTTTTTGTGATTTGAAATTTATTCTTAGTAATGGTTTCTCCCTTATTTGGTTGAAGAAAACATACATAATATATAATCTAAGCTGCATTTTTATTCCTTGAGTTTGGGGAAAAAGTAAACCCATTAGCCCCTTATCTTTATTTATTTCAAGCAGGCTGGGAATAAAACTGAGTACATATTGGACAAAAATATCCTTAAAGAATCTACATAATTACTTAGCTACAAAAATAAAAAATAAAGTCTATTTTATCTTTTCTCACTTCTTCTCCTACTTTTTCACTATTTGACGACACCAGTTCCTCTTTTCTTCTTCCACATTTGCTTCTCTTATATTCAAATCAAAAGATTTTACAGCAGCTTATAAAACTAATTGTGCTCTCTCTAATTTCCAATGATCATTGTTTTCACCCTTCTTCAGATCTTCAAGTTTGCCTTTCTCTATCTCTCTCTAATATTGGTGTTGGGTTATTTGAGTTAAGGTTTCATTTAAACTACTTAGAGTGATTTATAAAAAGAAAATTTCGAACATGGGTTTGTTTGCTTTTTGCTTTTTATGTTTTATAATTGCCTCTTTTTAACTTTGGAAATATTATCGTCAAAAATTAGGTGATTTTAATCAACAATAGAAGTATTTTATATTTGGGCATTATTTGTCAATATATCGCTTTTTCTTTTTTCTCTCTTACTCTACTTTATGCCATCAACTATTTTGAATTATTTCATGGTTGTTCTCTTGCATCGTACCTTCATTGAACAAATTTATGTAAATATATTAGATTTTTTTTTCTTGTAGACATGAATTGTTTGGGTTTGAGTAGAAATGTCGAAAGAAGAAAAAAGCTTATGGTTGTCTTAACTATATGGTTGGAGATGTGTAATGTTGTTAGTTGGTTATTGAGTTTATTATCATCAGAGGCATCTTCATATAGTTATAGGTCAAGGGTTAGATGCTATTTTCTTGATTTTTATGCAAATCAAGATGATGTGAGGTGAATTGTGTATGAAAATGATAAGTTATATCTCAATGGTTAGGATCAACAGGCAAGCATTTTTTAAAATATATAAAATGCTAGAAAGTATAAGAGGACTAAAGTCAACAAAAACATGTTTATTAATGAATAAGTGGCAATTTTCTTACATATTACTACTCATCATGTTAAAATTCGAGTTATTAGGAAAAAATTTTAGAAGGTCAGGTGAGATAATTATTTGATATTTTCATAATGTTTTAAATGTAGTGATGCATTTGTAAGATCTTTTGTTGATAAAACCTGAGCCCATACTAACAAACTCTTCAAACCATTGGTAGAATTGGTTTAAGGTAGATAATCACCCTATTACTTTTATAAAAAAATATAGTGTAAGTGAATAAGGTTCCTTATTATTGTTTATTTCATTTGAATTGTAAAATTGCTTAAGTGCTTTAGACAGGACATATATTAGGGTTAATATGCCAATTAAAGATAAGCTTAGACTTCGAACTCATAAGGATGACGTTGTAATAAATATATTAAATGTGTGCATACCTAACATGCAATTTGTTTATGTTCTTTTTGGTTAGGTGATAGTTGTGCATTAGTGTGTGTTTTTTCTATGTATTTGGCATGTGTTTCTTGCATAATAGTTTATTATTGTTATATTTTAGGTTTCATTTTGTATTTTTCGTTTAGTTTGATCTTCATTATTGTTCTTTTATGTTTGATGTTAATTTAGGGTAAGAATTGATTATCTTGATGTAGGAATGAAGGTTGGCAACTTTGAGATTGAGCTAGAGACCAAAAGAGGAGAAGAGAAGAGGAAGCATTCTGATGCAAGAACCCACAATCGTGGGAATCATGCATCATGCCAATTCCCACGATCATGGGATGTCAAACCCGAGAACAATTGCGGGTTACTTAATTTTTAGGTTTTCTAGACTATATAAGATAATAAACTCCTATGGATGAAGGAGGACAAGAGACCTCTGTGTAGAATAGCCTCCTTGAGTGAAAAATCCAGGTTTTGAGTCTTGAAGAAAGTAGAGATTCAAAGATCATCAATCACAATTGGGAAAAGAGCTTACCAACACCGAAATTTCCATATTCGGGTAAAGAAGAGGAGGAGTTCTCTTTATTTAATTTTCTGTTGTTTTATCTCTTCTAGTCATTGTAAGATGGAATATTCAATTGTTGGGCATGTTATAAACACCATGAGTGGTTGATTTATTTTTAAGGATTACTTTTGAACTATCTTGTTTATTTTATTGATTGGAATGAAGATGTCTTTGATGAATGTTGAATACATTTATACCTTGTAATAGATCGAGAGATTGAGTAGGGTAATCTGTGTAGGATTGTACAACGAGAGTTGGCATTTTATAGACCTACATTTATCACGTTAATTGACTAGTTGAAAGAGAAAACTTGGCTAATTTAATTGATCACCCATAGGATATGCAACATCCCACTACCATAGGTTACATACCTAAGCTTTTAGGCACATAACCTACAATAATGGTATGTTGGAGCGATAACGATTCTAACTTACACATGGCATCATCTGGCATACTCGAAAATCATAACAATCTTCTCTTAAAATATTTGCTTTATTCATACATAAAACTTACACTATCCTTCTCAACGATTATTTACAAAACTCTACACAGGTTCTAACCAAAAGTTCAAAATGACAACAACTATTTTCCTTC
>JANQAP020701327.1:0-13058 GCA_026874005.2 Erythroxylum coriaceum | reverse complement strand
TTGAATTTCATGTTATGTGAAATGGTGTGTTGCATGAATTGAGTGAACCATCGATGATGGTTACCTCATTGAGTTCGTAAAACTCACCCAAAATTTGCAATTATTTTTCAGGCTTGAAGAGTACCATGTCAGATAAACGGGTGTATACCTACGACATGCAAGTAAGGGATAAAGGTCTGGATCAGTTCGCGTCTACATTGTATTTCTTTATTTTTGTACTGAATTGTATATTCCGCAAATTTTTGTATCATTTGTGATTGAATATTGGGGTATGTAATAGCTTTTGGAATTGGAAATGTTTTGTATTTGTAGTGGGCCCAAATGGCTATTGAAATTATGATGTTTGTATTACTATGATTGAAAATGTTTATAAATTAAAGTGGGCTCAATTTGGTTAATGATTTCCGCATACTATATTGTGGTTTCAAAAAAAATTATACTAAATTTTGAATGGTTGAGTGCTCTAGCATGCCACCCTCGCTGGGCACGGACTCGAATATCACTCAGGATATCGGGTACATGTCTTACAGGAGTGGGGTGCTGCAATCAAACACAAGTGATCGCTGTCTCCATCACCATCAGCACCTCAGTCAATATGACAATTTCGAGTTCTAGCCCTTTTCTTTTCATTTTTGTTAGTATTTTCTTCTTATGTTTTTCATATATTTTTTCTGTTTCCCTCAGGTGTGTTTATGTCCCCTTCTTACATTAAGGACAATGTATTGTTTAAGTGTGGGGAGGGTTATATGTTTTATTTTTTAATGTGATTTTGCATACTACACGATATTTATTAGGTTGCATTTTGTGAACGGTATGAATATGTCAATGGCTTAGATGGAGGGAAATTTATTTAATTTTGATCATAGTCTATTAGGAATCTATGGATAAATATACAGCTTATTTAGGATTTAGTGTAAATTTAGCACCCTATAGGTTGTCACATTCATTCATAATTTGAGGCCTTTCAACTTAAGTAGCTTAACTAGTATTTTTAAGGGAAATGAGTAGCTTAAACAACAAAGTAGGCTAATAAAAAAATTTTTGTTAAATAAATCACTATTCTGCTAGCCTTCGGGTTATGAATAGAGCTAGTAGCTAGTTGAAAACTTGATATAGCTGAGTAACCAGATCGACACGCATCACAAATGTGTGCCTTCACGTCAAAAAGTTATAATGACGTTTCAACCAAGTTGTGTAATAAAAACATGACTTAGCTGAGTAACCAAATCGACATTCATTACCAATATTTGCCTCTGCGTAAAAAGACTAAGTCTATATTTAAAAAAAAAGTTATGTTCCTTAATAAACCTACCGGACTTGTAGTAAGCTTGACTTTTCATGAAAATTTACTTAGGAACAGTTACAGAGTCTGAAGGACTGAAGAATTATCAATATAGGTGTACAATTGAAAGGGGTGAATAAATTAACACTTAGATCTTAATTAGTTGGGATATTTAGTTTAAAGCTCCTAGACATTGATTTTGCGTGTTAATGATTAGATATAACTTGTATGATTATGTTTAAGATTAAATTGATTTCATGAAGTCGAAGCCATTGCCTCATTATTGCATTGTGTGTTGTGTGTTTGTTGTTTTGTTTGCTTGAGGACAAGTAAACATTTAAGTGTGGGGATGTTGATAGTTATGATTTGCATGATGTTTTAGGGTTCAATTTGTCAGGTATTTAGTGTCAATTTAAGTGTTTAGTGTTTATTTAGGTTTTAATTTTGTTAGTTTATGTGTTTAAGTGTTTTTATGGGTTAGTATGAGTCTTTAAGCTTAAATGATAAATTTTTGAGGTACCTTGATGTTTTGTTAGTGTTTCAGGGTAAACGGCGAAGAACGGAGAAGTTTCAAAAAGTTTCAAGCCAAAAACATGACCCACGATCGTGGCACAATAGACCACGATCGTGACAAAAAGAGGCGAGCTGATAGGACCCTAGCCATGATCTTGCACTATGGGCCACGATCATGACAGAGAGCTATATGCCAAGCCACGATCGTGCACTTAGGGCTACAATCGTAACAGAAAGTGATAGGCACTAGCCAGGATTGCGGCAGGTAAGGCCACGATTGTGGCCTGAGTTGGGCTGATATAAAAACTCAAAATTTGCAAGATTTTTTAGACCGTTTCGACCCCAAATTAACCTTAGGGCTTCCAAGATATAAGTAGAATATTAAATGACAGAGTAGGAGTCTTTTGGAGAGCTTTCACATTAGCCTAAATTCAGAAACCCTAGAGAGCTATTAAGTGATTTGAGGAAGGAGATGAAGGAACAGAGATACAGAGAAGAAGCCTGACACAAAGTACTTCCCGGAATAGGTGGTTTCCTGCTGTCACTGCCTCCATTGTTCCGTTCCAAGTGTATTTTCCAATTTATTTCAATTTTATAGATGTATGAAATTGAGATAATTGTCGAGAATAGGTTTTGTTGAACGTCAATTTTTGTCTAAACTCACCTTCGAGATTTTGATTCTTGAGATTAATAAAGTTTGATTTGTTATGTTTTATTTGAGTTATTCATGATTCAATATCTATTCTTAATAATTCAGCAATAAACTGAGAGGGTGAGCCAAGTGAATATCATCAAATTGGGCTAACGAGAGTTAGGTAATTTGATAGATAAGAATTGAATCAAGCCGATGAAATTGTGTAACGAGAGATTGAGCATAGGTTTCTGGTAGGTTATTAGACAATTTTAGAATTAATTTAGGTTTTGGTCAATTTTGAGTCGAGAGATCACTATGTCATAATTTAAATTAGGGAATATTAATTAGCGTTTAAAGATTATAACTTGAGAGAGAGTAATCCACCCTAAGACCGTCTTGACCCAATAGCTCGATAATTGCATAATTGATTAGATTTTCATTAATTTTGGATTAAAACCCCCTTTCTCTCAATTGGTAGCTCATAGGTTAATTCTTGAATTGGTTGTGTGATTTGCTATTTTGTTTATTATTTTTGAAATTTAATTCTTATAATTGATTATTGATTGATTATTTTTTTATATTTATTGTTTATTTTAGATGGTTGCGATTTCATTTCGACCTTAGATTTTAGGACTAGGTTAACCCTCCTCGTGGGATTAATACCTTAGGTACTACATGAACGATTCGTGCGTTTATGGTATTATCGAGGCTAAAATAGTAAAACTTAGCACACATAAACTTGCGATCAATCATCTTCATCACTATCTGACTCAGGGTTAAGACAGACTTCACAATCGGGTTCACATATAGATGGGTCAAAATCCCATACAAAATGTCTATGATGATGGTTGACATAAACTGGATCTCCGTTAGAATTGAAATAATGAATAGGAGGACTAAATTTACCTTCTGTATGAGAAAATACGAGTTGGATTAAAAAAATAGCCCCAGATGTAGAAGTTCCATCTGGACCTTTAGATAGATGGATTTCACCATTTCATCCTTTAATGTCTTCATAATCGGAGGAGTTATTCTATAAAAAGAGTGTCGATGAGTCATGTAGAACACCTTCTGGTAATTGGTGATCCATTCAGTAGGCATCAACTTTTTAAGCTCCATAACTGGTAGTTACATCGGGATCTGGATAATAGTAGCCTAATCATTAGAACGATCAGCAACCATATAAAGAGCATCTGAAGTAGAATTTGGAAAATTGAGGTCCAAAGTATGATTTTGCAGATGATAGATCATCTGGTGATGTAAAGTAGCCATGATGGTTGTAGGATCTTGATCTACTCCAGTGATCTGGATCTAAACTTACAATCATTCAAAAAAAGTGGGATCATCCAACCTGATGTTGAAATCAGGTTCTATAGTCAGAATGACACTTCCATTGTTGAAAGTAGTCAGCAAGGTACGAATCAAGGCATTTTGGTACATTATGTAGGCAATGTCTAGAAGAGATATCTTGGCTATAGCAGGTATTCCCTTTCTTCCCATAAAGTGTGAAAATAAGTTGTATAGCTCCTATATGAAGATGTGTATGGTTATATTCTCTCCAAAGAGAGATAAGCTCCTTTGGTATCAAAGTCTTCTTTCGTTTCTTGGACGGCGATAACATTGTCTTTTGATAAGAGTAAGTATGGAGAGATCACATAAGATATGGAAACACTACCTAATGACCCTGTTCATTTATCCTCAACTTTGTCTATATCTAGTTTACCTTCTAGTGTAAAGCATGTTTTGTCTAATCATATAGAAATTTTAGTAGAAATTACTGATACCACTTTGGGGACCCCGAAGGGCACACAAGGAAAGTATGACAACCAACTAACTAAAACAACACCTTTGGGTAGACCATTGACTAACCAAAGTTAGAAAGTAGGCTACTGTAGTGTCTGGTAAACTATTATAGAACAACACGGGAACCTTGTGACTATCGATAAGTTTTTTAGAGTAGTGCTCTAAAGGCAATCACCTTTAGCACTTTTGTACTATCTTTGTTTTGATTAATGAAGCGAAAGGCATTTTTCATTAATTTGATATTCGTTTATATATAAATTGATATTGATCTTAAATTGAATTAATGAATAAATTTATATTGATCTTAAATCAAGTTAATGAAGTCCATGATACAAAATATAGCATGAAGGAAATCTTGATGAGATCATGATAATGAGATTCCTATCATGTGCAATTATGTTAGTATCTAAATAATCCCTAGCCATAGGATTAATAAGACATGACATTATTAATCTAGATAAACTATCACATGTTATACTCATTGATTTGATCAAGCAGTGGATCTCACAAATTGTAAGCATGAGATGTTTAGAGTTAACATGTGGATGCTTACTAAGGGTAACTAGCACATCAAATGATCGGTTATGATATTATCATATGGATGATCTATCAAATGTCAATGATTAATCTCATCATAGCAATGGTGCAAATATCATTAGACTTGAGGTACTCAAGGATATTTTGGATACTAATCCTGTGCTTTGACATCATTCTTTGTTACCTCAAGATGAGATCGATCTTAAGGTGGTGATTGGGTAACTACTATTATTCAAAGGTAATTGGGTAGTCAATAAAGGATTCACCACTCCTGATAGAAAGAGAGGATACCTATGACCTTTTTTCAAGGTCCTTACTTAGGAGTCTCTAGCCAGAGTAGTTATGTGTCATGAAGAGAGTCTTCAATGACACATAGAGTAATGAGATCTCAGGACAAGAACTAACATCACTTAGACTAGATGTGACATACTCAGTCTAGTGAAAGTTGACACATAGCCCATACTTTGAATCAAGTGGGTATAGTATGGTTAAAGGATGAATTGCACAGTAATTATCTATAGAAAGGTTCATAAGTCAGAGAATCAATTATCGAAGAGTTTGTGTGTTAATCCACTTATATTCTGACAAATTGGCATCATGACCTTCATTATTTGCTTGAATTGAGAGTTAATTCAAGTGCCTAACATAACCGGGAACCTAAAAGTCACGTGCATAAAAGATCGGATGAAAAACATAGTGTGTATGGCTAATTTTAAGTAGGCCATGAATGTGGCTTATAGGCCAGGGTTTTGGCCGAAGGCAAGCCTATTTTTTTAAGTAGGCCACGATCGTGATAGAGGGCATGAATGAGTACATAAGTGAGTTCTTCACTTATGTACACAAGGTCTTACCACTTTTTACACACTCAAGTGAGAGCATTTGGGCTCTAGAAGAGTTCTAGAGTGAGAGAGAGGTATCAAGAGTCTTGTTCTTGCAATTTATGCAATTGTTGCATGAATCAAAGTGCATGCAAGAAGAGTCTTTATCTATCTTCTATCATTTTAAGCATCTACTAGAACTCATTTAGTTTGGTGCTCAAATCACCCTTATACATTGTTTCTTCT
Organism: Erythroxylum coriaceum; assembly: GCA_026874005.2. Taxonomy (NCBI): domain Eukaryota; kingdom Viridiplantae; phylum Streptophyta; class Magnoliopsida; order Malpighiales; family Erythroxylaceae; genus Erythroxylum; species Erythroxylum coriaceum. The sequence continues at coordinate 7,225 of JANQAP020701327.1, read as the reverse complement.
TGATCTTTGCGTGTTTATGGGTGATCAAAGAAGTTGGTGTTTGCAACAACCCAAACAAGGAGAAGAAACAATAAAGGAGGAGAAATAAAAGGTAAAAATGTTTTATATTTCTTGTTCTTTACATATCCATGCATGCATATATGATTATGTGTTTTTCGGGTTGCCATGGTGTCAGAATCTAGATTTTGACACTTTCATTGCATTTTCATGTATGTGATGCATGCATCCATGGCAAACCTAATAAAGTTCCAAGTGTGATGGACGAGAAACAAATCCCTTCTCTCCACGGGCACACAACTCGCATCTTTCCTTTTAGGAACCTTACACTCTTCATAACTCTTCTTCCCCTTTTAAAAGAATAGTCACAACAGTACCTACACTCTTTCCCTGTTAAACTTTAATCTCTTAGTGGAATTATTTTATGCAGTTATAAACTGTCTTCTTAAGATTTTTGATGCACAATAGCCTTAGAAGAGGTGAGTGTAGAGCATACTTGTCTCTGTATGATGACAGATAGTAATATGCACTCAAGACTTAAGTTTTTAGGAGACGGAGAACTTAGAGAGAATGGAAGACACTCAAAATAATATTCATTAAACTCTTCAACTATTTAAGACCTACTTACAATGAAGGGGAAACCTTGCATAAAAGTATAAACTTCCTAGAGACACACTCGTTACAACTTTAAAAAAGAAAGCAACTTTAAAGTACAATCATCACACCTTTAACAAAGCTCTTTTAAAAAAGCAAACAACTTTCTAAAAAGCAAGCAATATGATGATAAGAAGGATTCTTACATAGTGGTATGTAGGCCACAAAGATTCTCTTTCATCAAAAGACTTAAAAGTAAAAGCAAACTCCTAAAAAGATGAGTCCCATAATAGAGGCATTTGCTACACTAGGTGTTACAGATTAGTTCATGCTATGATTGCAAATTGGACGGAGGGTTTGGATTACTTAAATTATCAAAATGACTTGGAGAAGTTTTTTGTCACTTACTAGGACTGAGCTCACATCTATGAAGTTTATGCAGGAAGTGATGTAACTCATCTTCATTATCACTGTAAGTATCATCATTAGGATCCTAAGCATCCTGAAAGATAGGATCAAAGGGCTGAGAAGGTCCTGCAAGGTTTGAGACTGATTCTTCTATGTCATATTGGGGACTGTTGGAACCTGGAATATCAATATCTGGTGCTTCTGGTTCACCAAGAACAAATTCTCCTAGATAAGGTGCAATAAAAGTGGAGATGATTGGCGTCTCAGGAAAATGATTTATCCCTTTAAAAAAATCTCGAAGAGATAAAAACACATTATCTTGATGTTGTTGCCAATATGATGAAGTATGGTAAAAATGGACACAATTGTCAGTGTAAAGAGCTCCAGTATAGGTTTCTCGATATGACGATGAATGATGAAGAAATAATGTACAGATTGTCATCTAGCAGAAGCTTTCCATAGACGATGTTCTGAAATGATTATAGAACATTGCTACTTCCATTGATCTAATGGTTGGAACCATTTAAGAAATGTCTATAAGAAAGATCTTGCATTATTTTGATTACAGAGATGTTGGTAGAGCTGAAGAGGAGAAATAGTGACGGCACAAGCATAGAGGATAGAAAGCGCCCAAAGATACCATAACGTGTTTTCAGAAAGAGGATTATGAAGGAAAGTCATATTAAGGTAGGGTGCTTTAAGGTTGAACATTGTGGGACTACCGAGAAAATTAGTTTCACTCAGAAAATGATGCAAATAATAAAACAAACTCATACGAGCAAGGGAAACCACTTTAGAAACACTAATAGGGTTACTAGCAATGGGAGGAAAGTATTTCTTTGTGATGGGAGAGAGAATATAATTAGCAATAAGGACTGGATAATTAAAGACTTTAAAGGGTAAAAGATTTAAGAAGAAGATACCTCGTTGAAGAGGAAGGAGTTACTTAGAATAAACAAAAGCATTTGGAGGCCACGATGGATTCTATCTGAGCAAAGTGGATAAGGATTCCATATCAACTGCAACCGGAGTTACAAAGGACCATAGTTTCTTTACAACCAAATATGGCTAATATACCTCTTGGAGAAATCTACCAGCTTGCTCTAGCTTATCCTGATAAGTTGTGTGATCAACATGCCTTATTCAAGAACATCATTAAAGGTGGTTCACTTCTCAAACAGGCTTGCAAGAAGCCTTATCTTCAGATTAAGTGCAAAGATCAGAAGAACTGTGATTGTAGCAATAAGAAGAAATCTCATCACAGACAAGCCTATCATCGAAGAAAGTTCCAAGCCTTTAAGAAAAAATTATGTGAGAAAAGATGGAACAAAAAGGAAGTTTGTTCAATTATTCAAGAAGAAATCCCATCAATCTCAGAAATCTGATCGATATTTTCTTTACGGACAATCAGGACATTTTGCATGATCCTGTCCTCACCAAAGCAAGAAAGATATGAAAGTTATTGAAGCAAATGCAATCCATTTTGCCTATTCATTCTTCTAATAACTTTGAAGATCTTATTGAGGAACAATCCACTAAAGATGAAGATCCAAAGTTTGTTGCTTCTATTACAGCCTCTGATGAGGAATCTTTTGATTCCTCTACCTCTCCAGGGGATGATTCACTATACATGCTATAGTAGACCTGTATGAAATTAGATCGTACCCTAATTCAACGACCATATGTCAAGATCCAACTCTTCAAAGAAGACAAATATGATCGACCCATCAAAGCTATTGGGTTTATGGATACTGGATCCATTCGTACGATCATAAAGGCTAACAATTTATCTTCTGAGACATAGACCTCACACGATGAATACTTTACATCTACAGATGGTAATTTAATCAAGATCAGGCTTATTACAAAAAGAAAGATCAGAATATGATTCTTTCCATAGTGTACAGTTTGGACTAAATTACTTAGAAGCAATCTACCTGGCCCAGATATTCTCATTAGTATGGATGTCTACAATAAAGCCTCATCTTTACAGACCCTACCTACAGGCCTTAGGTATCGATCATTTTTCAGTCCATACACTGAAATAAAAAATGTGTTTAAACTTTCTCAAGTTCCTACATCGTATACATCACTGAGGGATAAACTGTTAGAATACTGTCTTGAATCACATGCACAGTTTACTCATCCATATCCTCTTTAAAAAAAATGCTGACTTTTTTATAAGTTTACCTTTAAAAAAGAATGAGGATATCAATCCTACAAAAGCCACACATCTAGGAATAAACCTTAATGACCTCAAGCTCACACAAGATGAGTGTACTATCCTTCTAAAGCAAGGACTTATTGAGCCCACAAAGTGATATTGAGCTTGCCAGGCATTCTATGTCGACAAACGTTCAGAGCAAAAGTGTGGTAAAAAGAGATTAGTAATTAATTACAAGCCTCTGAATGCATTCCTGCAAGATAATAAGTTTCCTTTTCCAAAGATCAGCACTCAAGTACTATTTTTAAAAGAAGCTGTTATCTTTCCCAAGTTTGATCTTAAAATAGGATTTTGGCAATTGGGTGTTCACCCCACTGAGCTATACAAAACTACATTTTGTATTCCCAATGCACAATACCAATGGACTATTATGCCATTTGGGCTTAAAATTGGCCCATCACTGTTTCAAAGAACCATGACTAAGATCTATGAGCCTATCCTCAACGGTGCAATCATTTACATCGATGACATTCTCCTGTTCTCAAAAACCCATGAGAAACATCAGGCCTTACTGCAGTAATTCTTGGATCTTACTAAACAGTATGGCATTATGCTTTCAGCCTCTAAAAGCATCATTGGTATAATAGAAATTGAATTTCTCAGTATACATTTCAAAGATGGATTCTACCAGCCTGGTCCATATATTGCATAAGAATTGTTACATTTTCCTGATGAACATCTTACTGTTAAACAGATACAACAATTTCTTAGGATTATTAATTACATTTGTGAGTTCATACGATACATGGCAGTTTACATTTCATGCTTATCTAAGTTACTAAAAAAGAATCCACCACCTTGGACTATAGAACAAATGAAGGTTGTCTAACATCTAAAGCATATTCGTTAAGACCCTCCACCCTTAAAGATTCTTGATTAGGGACAATAAATTCTATAGACAAATGCTAGTGATAAATATTAGGGTGTTGTGCTTCTTGAAGAAATCAATGGTAATTGTTATTATTATGGTCATGCAAGTGGATAATTTCGATCTTTTGAACGCCATTATCACATCAGTTCTAAAGAAATCCTAGCTGTTAAAAGAGGCATTGAAAAGTTTACTTTCCACCTCACACCTTATCACTTTGTCATTGAAATGGATAACACTTCCTTCCCTAAGATTCTTGATCAACCCAAGAAACATCTTCCCAACAGTTAATTGCTACGTCGGTAGGAATGGCTTTCTTACTATAAATTCTCCATCCTCCACATCAAAGATCACCACAATACACTTGCTGATTTTCTTTCTCGTCCTTTTAAACCTATCTTGTTTCTTTCAAACTCTCTGCATCATTTTATTCCTCTTTTTTGGCTAATGGAGTTTGAGTTTGTAAGATATAAAAAAGAGAGTTCGCCAAGTCATTCTAAAAGTTCAAATAATCCAGCCTCTCCTTCAAATATGCAGTCATGGCATTAACCAATTTGTGACGCATAATACCTTAGATGCCACTATTATAGAACTCGTCTTTTTAGGAGTTTGTTTTTACTTTTGAGTCTTTTGATGATAGCAAATCTTTGTGGGCCACAAACCACTATGCAAGATTCCTTCTTACCATCGTTTACTTTCTAGAAAGTTGTTTGCTTTTTCAAAGTAGCTTTGTTAAAGGTGTGATGATTGTACTTTAAAGTTGCTTTCTTCTTTAAAGTTGTTATAAGTGTGTCTCTAGGGAGTTTTTACTTTTATGCCCTTGCTTTGCCTATAAAAGCAAGGTTTCTTATTCATTGTAAGTAGGTCTTAAATGTTTGCAGAGTTCAATGAATATTAGTTTAAGTGTTTTCAATTCTCTCTAAGTTCTCCCTCTCCTGAAAGCTTAAGTCTTAAGTGCATGATACTATCTGCTATTATACACAGACAAGTATGTGCTACACTTGCCTCTTCTGAAGATCTTGTGTATCAGAAAGTCTAAGATGAGTGTGCTATCTTTCTGAAGTAAGGACTCATTGAGCCTACAAAGTTATATTGGGCTTCCTAGGCATTTTATGTTAACAAACATTCAGAGTAAAAGCGCAGTAAAAAGAAATTATATGTGGTAGCTTATACTTCATACTTATCCACTTTTCTCAGAGAAAATCTAGTGGTAGCTTATTCTTCATACTTATCTACTTTGCTCAGACAGAATCCACCATGGCCTCTAGATTTTTTTCTGATTATAAATACCTCCTTCCTCTTCAGCGAGGTATCTTCTTCTTAAATCTTTTATCCTTTAAAGTCTTTAATTATCCAATCTTTATGGCTAATCACACTCTCTCTGCCATCATGAAGAAATAATTTCCTCCTATTACTAGAAACCCTACTAGTGTTTCTGAAGTGACTTCCCTTGCTCGTATGAGTTTGTTTTATTATTTGCATCTTTTTCTAAGTGAAAATAATTCTCTTGGTAGTCCCACAATGTTCAACCTTAAAACACCCTACCTTAATATGAATTTCCTTTATGATCCTCTTTCTGAAAACACATTATGGTATCTTTAGGCACTTTCTGCCCTCTATGCTTGTGTTGTCACTATATCTCCTCTTCAGCTCTACCAACATCTCTATGACCAAAATAATGTAAGATCTTTGTCATGGACATTTCTTGAATGATTACTAGATCAATGGAAGCAGCAATGTTCTATAATAATTTCACAACATCATCTATGGAAAGCCTCTGCTAGACAAAAATCTAGACATTGTTTCTTCATCATTCATAGTCCATATCGAGAAACCTATAATGGATCTCCTTATACTAAACATCATGTCCATTTTTACCATACTTCATTATATTGGCAATGACATTAAGAAAATGTGCTGCTATCATAAATCATTTTCCTAAGACACCAATCATCTCTACTTCTATTGGACCTTATCCAGGTGAATTTGTTCCTGGTGAGCCAGAAGCACTAGATGTTGAAGCAATATGGCACAAAAGAATCAATCTTAGACCTTGCAGGACCTTCTTGGCCCTTTGACTCTATCTTTTAGGATGCTCAGGATCATAATGATGATACTTACAATGCTAATGAAGATGAGTTAAATCACTTCCTCCATAAACTTCACAGATGTGAGCTTAGTCCCAGTAAGCGAGCAAAGACTTCTCCAAGTCATTCTGACAGTTCGAGTAATCCAGACTCTCTATCCAATTTGCAATCATAGCATGAACCAATCCGTGAAACCTAGTGCATCAGATGCCTCCATTATGGGATTCGTCTTTTTATGAGTTTGCCTTTACGTTTGAGTCTTTTGATGAAAGAGAATCTTTGTAGCTCACAGACCACTGTACAAGATTCCTTCTTATCATCATACTATTTGCTTTTTAGAAAGTTGTTTACTTTTTCAAAGTAGCTTTGTTAAAGGTGTGATGATTGTACTTTAAAGTTGTTGTTTTTTAAGTTGTAATAAATGTGTCTATAGGGAGTTTTTACTTTTATGCCCTTGCTTTACCTATAAAAGCAAGGTTTCTTTTTCGTTGTATGTAGGTCTTAAACATTGAAGATGAAGTCTTAAATGGTTGAAGAGTTCAATGAATATTAGTTTGAGTGTTTTTCATTCTCTGCAAGTTCTCCCTCTCATAAAAGACAAGTATGCTCTACACTCGCCCTTTCTGAGGATCTTGTGTATCAGAAAGTTTAAGAAGATAGTCTATGACTGCATAAAACAATTTTGCTGTGAGATTAGAGTTTAACGAGGAAAGGGTGTAAGTACTCTTATGACTATTGTTTCAAAAGGGGAAGAAGAGTTATGAAAAGTGTAAGGTTCCTAAGAGGAAAGATGAGAGTTGTGTGCCTGTGATGATAGTTACAAGGTTCCTGTGTTATTCCACAATAGTCTACCAGACACTGCAGTAGCCTACTTTCTGACTTTGGTTAGTCGATAGTCTTCTCAAAGGTGTTGTTTTAGTTAGTTGGTCATCATACTTTCTATAACATCCCGTTTCCATAGAACGGGTCAGACCAGAGAAACGGGTCCAAGTGTGGTAAATCAGAGAAATTAGGAAAACACATCTCATGCTCATGCATTTGTGAACA
>JANQAP020701017.1:0-13062 GCA_026874005.2 Erythroxylum coriaceum | reverse complement strand
ACATTATGTTTATACTAATTTTCCAAATGGGAAATGTTGTAAATGATTTTGTGATGTAATAACTTTTGAAATTGGAAACGTTTTGCAAATGAAATTGATTAAAGTGTTTTAGTAATGGTGATTTCGAGTTGATGAAATAAAAGTTTGGGCCCAAAATTGATTATTGATTTTCGCATACGTTAGTGAAAAAAAGGGGTATCGAGTTTCGAGTGTTTGACTAATTGATTGTTTTAGCATGCCACCTTTGCGGGATATGCATTCGGACATCACTTAGGATGTCAGGTATGTGTCTTGCGAGAGTGAGGTGTTATATCTTTTCGTTGGTAAGTTGTTAAAAATTTACTGAAGGTTATTCTATCTATGATTACCGACGATAGTAAATTTACCAACAGTTTACATTTCCTCATCGGTAAATGTACCGATGGGAAATTATTTTCCATCGATATTTATTAGCTACGACCGTTTCTACGATGCCTATGTCTGACGGTAAAGTCTGTCATTAATATTACATACCAACAGAAAGTGAATGTTTTCTGTTAATAATTTCTGTCACAAAATGACATTTTTCTTGTAGTGAAGGCTGAAGACAATCAATTAGCTTGCTATTGTGTGCATTGAATTCATTCAAACTTCTTTCAGGTCCTAGCATTAACATAAACAAGACCTTTATAATTGCCTCTATAGAAGTAAAAGATAAAACTCTTTGGTTATCCTTGATTTTCAACCTACAAATTAAGGACCCTCCTTTTAATTACCTAGGAATACGAATTACCACTAAATAATTAAACTTTAATAGCTATGCTCCTCTCTTGGATAAGATTCAGGAATGTACCAATTGTTGGTGTAATAAAATTCTTTCATTTTTAGGTGGAGTCTAGCTAATAAAAATCAATCATTAATTCATTACATACTTACTAGTTAACTCACATTCTTTTATCCAAAGGAGTAATTAATACTATGGAGAAGTCGCAAAGAGGTTTCCTTTGGTCTAGGGAGTTGAACAGAAAAGGATTTGTTAAGATAAAATAGTTTGAGGTATGTAAACCTATGATAACAAGTGGACAAGGCATAATTCCCATAACCCTATCAAATAAAACTCTAATGGCTAATACACTATAGATGCTATAGTGTTTAATATATGCATAGTTATTTCCTAAAAGGGATATGTTTATAGGAAATTAATGTCAAAGCTAATCATTCATGGTTTATGACCCAACTACTAAAAATCATAGACTTGATATCCATAAATATAGCTTGTAGAATTGGTAATGAAGAGAAAGATTTCTTGTGTTATGACAATTGGAGAAAATTAGACCCCTTAGCCAAAACAAACTTCTATTAAGCCTGGCAACACCTATACCCTGATCACACAAAAGACAAGATGATCATAGATGGAAATGAGTGGGCTTTAAATGCTAATACACGCAAGAGTTACATCTTAGATTATAACCTGAGATAAGATAATATCGATTCTTTTATTTGGCTAAAAAATCATGTAAGGAAATTTTCAAAAACTATTTTCTTTGATCACACAAAAGTTAAGATGATTATAGCTAAGAATGAGTGGGCTTCAAATGCTAGTATGCTTAAAAGCTATAACCTGAGACAAGATAATGATGATTCTCATATGTGGCTAAAACACCATACAAGGAAATTGTCAAATACTTCTTAAAGAAGATATTTAATTCCATAGATGCAAAAGGTTGATTGGTATGATATGGTTTGGTGCAAAAAGATGCCTTCTAAATTTTACTTTATGCTATGGACCATTTTTAAGCAAAGTCTTAGGACCTTAGACAATCTTAAATTCATTAAAGCCTCCCAACCATATTGGTTTTGTAAAGAAAATCACGAATCCCAAGCTCATATATTTTTCAAATATGAATTTTCCTTCTATATTTCGAGACACATTAAAGATCTATACAAATTGTCCATCAATAGCCTTAATTACCAAGAGATCTTTAAAGGTTTATAATATAAAAAAGACATTATAAAGAGTGATAAGATGATCTGTATGATAGGATATGGGAGCAGTATGTACTCTGTCTGGTATGAAAGGAAATCTAGATGTTTTCAAGCAAAGGAAAGGTCCAGAAACCAAATAACTTGTGAAGTAATATTGGGGATTAGAGATCAATTACTGGTGAAGCAACTCCAAGAAAATTTTAGTCCAGATTTGTCATTAACTTGGTCTCTACAGTAGGTGGTTTATTAATCTTTATATGATGTATTTTCAATCCTTGACTAAAATAAGGGTTAGGATGAGCTGATGAAAGGCCTCATGTTAAAGCTTGACTATAAGTGTAGCTACTTAGTACTTTAATTCTTTTATAATAAACTATTTGGCTTCCAAAAAGAAATAAAAAACAAATGCGAGTTATAAAGGTTTTATATTATTTATAATATAATTCTTTTGATATTTTATAAATATTTACTACTCATTTTACTAGGTCAATAAACAATGATACAAAATAATTTCTTAATGGTCTAGAATTATGTGTCACAAAATTTTATGTTAAAATATCAAAAATATAAATTTGTACGTTATTATAAAATAAGAAATTATTGATGTAGAATTAGAAGCATATAAATAATCTTAGAATCTAATATCTTTATAAACAAATGTTATGCAACGATACAACCAAGATCTATTTTATATACATATTCCTTAACACCTTAGTTAATGGACTATATTAGATCGTAATTAATAATATGGTCAATAGGAACTTCGTTTATAGACTTCTTCCTTAATGTCAAAAATAGTTTAATTACATATATTTGGAACCTTTAGAACATTTGTGTTCTTAGAGGGAAAAAATGTGGGATTATCACAATAAATATTTAGCATCATGGTAATGGTGCAATAATTCCAAGTTATGAAATAAAAGTTCTACAACCACAAAGCATGAATTATGGTCTCAAAACATGCCATAAGCTTTGCTTCCATAGTGGATGAACCAATGGTAAAATATTTGACACTATTCTATGACATTGCTCCATTTACTAAAAGAAACATATAAGAGAATATGGATTTTTTACTATCAAGACATCTAATAAAATTTGAATATATGAGCATGTAGTTCTTCATTCTTTATACGTATCTCATTACTTCCTTTACAACTTTCCAGAGAATAATTCTACAATTACATTGATTTTGCCTAACATTATAACTGTGAAACTAATATCCAATCGTATAAGAGTTTATAGATACATTAACTGCCTATAAAAAAACAGAAGGAATTGATTCCATCACTTTCATTCTACATTAATTTTGGTCATGGCATAAGACTAAATTTGTTCCTTTTCTAAGTAGGAAGAATTCTTAATGTGCATTTACCTATACTAAATCTCTCTAATATTCTTTTAGTAAAACCTTTTTGAGATATCCCCATCAATTCTTATGATTTATCATGAAAAATTTCAATTCCTATCATAAAAGATGCATCTCCCATATCACATAGAGAGAAAATCTTTTGCTGAATATAACATGCCTAAATCATTAGCAACTAGTAAGGTGATATCAATATATAGAACTAATAAAAAAAATTATTTTAACTGATCTTTGAGTATATACATTAATCTATAATGTTTTCCTAAAAACTAAAAGATATTACAGTATCATTGAACTTAAGATACCATTGTCGGGAAACTTATTTAAGTCCATATATTAACTTTTTAAGTTTACATACCATTTGATCTTTTGTTAAGAAATCTTTAGGTTAGTCCATAAATACTTCCTCTTTAAGATCCTTATTAAATAAGGCTATTTTCACGTACATTTGGTATAATTATTGAACTATTAATGCTATTATAATACTTAATTGGTCTTTCTTTGAGATAGGTGAAAATGTCTCTTTATAATTTACTCCTACTTTCTAAGTGCTTATAGTGTTCAAAATTGCCATTTAAGTTACATTTGGTTTTTAAAAAAACTCATTTACACTCATCTCAGTTAGAATCGTCTAGCAATTTAATGATATCCTAAACTTTGTTGTCTTCCATGGATTTTAATTCGTCTCTCATTGAATCAATCCATTTTTCAAAATTTGCATGTTTTATGGCTTGGGAAAGTGAATTCAATCTTTATTGATTCTAATATCAATATACAAATCTTGTAAATAAACTATATGATTATTCAAAATACATGTTTTTCTTTCTTTTTAAAGGCATTGTTTCTTGTTGTTCATATACAATAGGTGGTTGTGAGTTAGTCCCTTACAAGTATGTTCATTCATTCATTTATTGTTCAATATTGTCCAAATTTTTATTAATTACTATTACAATATTTGGAACAATTATAAATGAATAAGCCTTTATTGTTAAAGGAATGTTTACCTTTGCTTACTCTATATCTATATTTTGTCATTCATCACTCCCACTAACTTAATTATTCTTAATGAATCAAGCATTTCTAGTTTCCATAATTCTAAGACTATTATTTGGATAATAAACCCCAATTCCTTCACATTTCTTTAGTTAACTTATAAAACATGCACTAATCATTCGATAATCTAATTTCCTTTTAGTAGATTATATATCATTGCCTCTACTGGGTAAATCCAAATATGTAAATGTCTTAAAATAAGTCTCCTTCCATTCCACAATTTAAAAGAAGTTTCTAAAAATGCTTTACTAAGGACCTTGTTCAACAAATACATAAGAGCTTTAAAGATATATGTAAAAAAATAAGTAGTGAGGAGTTACTCATCATACTCCTAAATGTATCAATCAATGTCTTATTATACCTTTTGCCATACCATCTTGTTAAGGTATGCTTAGCATAGTAAATTATGTATATATGCTAAATCGTTTAAGGAACATTACAAATGGACTTGGATATTATCTTGACTCATCATATTTCACATAATATTCACTCCTTCTTATGATTTTCATCTTTTTGTCTAATTGCCTTTCAACCTTAATTATGTATACTTGAAGGACCTTCACTCATTGAGATTTTTCCTGAAGCAAATATATATAACTATATCATAAGAAGCAATCTATAAAGGCAATGAAATATCTATCTCCATTTAAATTTAGAGCATCAAAAGGTCAGTAAACATCGGTTTGTATAATTTTAAGAAGCTAAGTTCTTTTTATGGCTTCTTTATTATTATGTTTATTTTGCTTTACCCTAATGTGATCCTCATATATATTTAAAGTAGTAAAATCTAGATTTTAAAGAATCTCATTCTTTACTAATTTTTCTATCCATTCTTTGGATATATGACCCAAACTTCTATACCACAAGTAAGCAGATTTATCATTTAATGCAGTACATCTAATTCCACCATTACTATGAACAATAAGAAAAGATTTATCAAATTTATTATCAAGTTTCATAAAAACCGTCACTAAGAAATACATAATTAATAAATAAAGTATTCTTAGATAAATTGTAATAAACATGCCTAAGAACTCCTTTAGACATAATAAAATAGGTTTTAAATCATAAATTAGGTTCCTGGAAATTGAAGGTATATAAAGAGTCTCTAAAAGATCTATTTCATAACTAGAACTTAGGATTAAATGATAAGTCCCTATGCCTTCAATTGGAGCCTTCATATGTTTTCTAATAAAGTAGGAAATTCTCATTTGGTTTTATGGGTTGGATTGTAAGAAATCTATGTGTCATAATAGAAACATAAGTAGTATCACTAATATTAAGTCATCTAGAATTAAGAGGAACTTCATATAAGTTTGATTCAAAACATACATAAACATAGTATTTAACTTTCTTTTTAGATAAAGCCTTACATTTTTAGCAATCTTTCTGTTAGTGTCCATCTTTCTAATATAATTTATATTTATTTGTCTTTTGTTCCTTTTGATTTGGTTATATAGCATTAGCATGCAACTTCTTCTTCTTAAACTTTTTGGCTTTTGCTTTCAATCATTTACTAACTTCTTAATGCACTAGATTAATTGAATGAACCCTTATTTCTTTAGTATTACTTCTTTTTGAGTAAGCTTACTAAAAAATTAACTAACATCCTACTTTACTTTAAAATGTTGTAGTTAATTTAAAGTCTATACTTAAGAGGCAGTGAGTTCAAAATAAATTGTACCATAAAAGGGTCATCTATTATCATTCCTAGTGTTTTTAACCTTTTTACAATATTAATCATCTCCATAATATGGTCTTGCATACTCTGTAACTCAGTATACTTCATGATCATAAGTTTTGCCATAAGGATAGCAATAAGAAACTTGTCTACGAAACGAAAATATTCTTCCAAAAACTATGTATTCTCTTGCATTTTTAATTTATAGAATAGTGGTCTTAATTTTGTTGAAATTAATTATCTGCATAAACATCATGCTCCATTTATTATAATGCTCCTATGCCTTATTGTATAAACTCTCTCTCTTACTACTCATATTCATAAGAACAAAAGGTTTACCATTTAATAGTGCCAAGTTAATTTATAAATCAACTAAGTGAAAATTAACTTGCTCACTGATAGCTTACAAATGAAGAGAAACAATTGCAAATTTGTTATATATATATATATATGCTCAACTTATATACAATTTCATTTATGGATTCAAAATAAACAATTAAAGTATACCATAGTTCTTTTTTAGGTGGATACTACAATGCACTATCATAGTTTAAATGCCAATAACAATCAATTACAAGTAAATAATATTCCTAATCAAACACATGTTTTCTTTAGATATAAAAATATATTTACTAAAAATATTGATTTACTCATATTGTGCTTACTCTCTCTTACAATAATTTAACTCACTTTTAGGTAAATCACAAGTCTATAGAATAGTAAATAATAATCTATCACTTGCTGTACGCATAGGAATTTTTAATAATATGGATAATTGATCTTTTTATTTATTTATGCATGTCATCATCATAGTTTGTTCACTTTAGTGACTAAAGAAGTATAAATATGCAATTATGCATAAATAATAAATCTTGCATTAATATTGTGCATTTATGAACAATCATGTGAAAACTTGATAAATGTAATTAAAAATACTCTTTTTGAAGGTCATTTTTTTAGAAATTAAAGAAATTGAACTCTAAAATAGGAGTTCAACAAAGCCTTACAAGGAAGTGAATAAACTACAACAAGTTAGCTTTAGGGAGCTAGTTCATATCATCAAGGTTTCAAACATAATAGATCACTTTATGACTCTAAAATAGAAAATAAATTTAACCATACTTTGTTTTCCTATCTAACCATAAGAGTTCCTAGATTCGGTAGTATTTTTAGAATAAATTCTAAGTTATTTCCTTAGTTTGTGTTAATTAAGTAGTAGTTTGACCTTAATCCTAAAGGTCAAACTTCTTATCATATGAATTATTAAATTACTAAAAAATTTTAAAAAATTTTCTCTAACAACTTAAGCCACATTTAAAAGGAGAACAATATAATTAGGCTACAACTACATTAACTATAAATGAAATTTCACCCAAAATTCTCAAGAATAGGTTAAAAATTTATATTACCTATAAGCTTATGAAATTCTAAGTGAAATATTAGTAATAAGAAAATTTTTAATTCATTATGAGTGGTAAAATTGTAAATTTATAGGTAAAGGGAAAACTTTAAATACTAATAAGTGAAAATTGTTAATATTTAGCACTGGTAAAGTTATAAAATTTAGTAGCGATAGGATTGTAAAATGCAGCAGTTTCAGAATTGTAAAACTTAAAAGGAATAGAATTGTAAATATATAGGTTAGGCCAAAATTGTAATTATTCAAATAGGGGCATAACTATAATTTTATAAGTCATCTTCAACCAGCAAATGGGTCATACAAACCATCTTCAACCTATGACTTAAACTGCTAAGATCTTGATTGCTAGTAACTAGGTTTTGATGATTTTAAAGTGGTTTTCCTCATCTTCTAAATATTGAAATATTTATTTCACCAATTTGAATAAAAATTGTGTAGAAAAGATCTGCAAATAATAAATATTAACTTATAATGAAGGTTCATAAAACCAAGATCTTTTAACCATTTTTATTTAAAATGCTTGCACCAAAGCGCATATAAATACACATACATAAACAAAATGATTTTCCTGTTATAAAAAAAGTGTATATGTATTATTCAAAATTTTAGTTAGTTATGGAGGATAATGAGGTCTTAAATAATAAGAAAATCTTCATAAAAATTAACGGAGAAATTATATATTCTAAAATAAACTACTTTGATACCATATATAAGAATTAGTTTTATACTAATAAAGAATTAGTTACACGATCTTGAACACATTATTCTCACAATATAAAACATGTAAAATATATATAAAAAGAATTTAATAAAATTAACATGTCACTAACCTTCAAAATAAATTGAACTCTCTCTTTTAATCCTTTCTTACTTATGGATGCCTTTTTATGTATTCTTATGCATATGTTACCTATAAACCCTAATAGAAAAGGAAAGGACCAATTCATTTTTTTATAATTAATCTAGTATAACCACCATATATCATAGTGAATAATCAAGATTATTTAGCTATTCAAGATTATTTAGCTACTTAATTATTATAGTAGGTTTAAACATAAATAATTAGTTAGCATAATATTAGGCTATATTTTAAAAAGAATACCATGCTTAAATATATGATGATAGATTGCATAATTAACCATATTTATACCCTATATTTGATGTATTTTTACTTGATATTTTATACTTTTATTGTATATTTGGTACTTATTCGCTACAAGTATGTTTATAGGTTATAATTGCCTTCACGGACTTAAAGGAGAAGAATTCGAATGAAAATGTGACATAAAACAAAGTTTTGAAGCACAAAAGGGATACACAACTGTGCATCATCCCTTGTACTTCTCTTAAGCCATGCATATTCATAAATTTTGGAGATTTTAGGTTATGCACAGTTTGATGCACAACCATGTATCAACCCATGCATCCCCTAGAACCTTAAAATTCACTATAAAAAGACTTGTTTGGAGGCAAAAAGGGATAGCAGACATTAGGAGGTGATTGCAGAGCCATAGATCATTCATAAAGGGCAATTTTGAGTCAAAGAAGTGGAAAATGTGAAGAAATCATCAAAAGATCCATTAGAATACAAGATCAAACCTCTTCCTTACAAGAATATTTGATACAAGACAAATAGGAAGATTTAGAATTATGAACCCATTGTTTTCAATTTTTTTTTGTTTATGAGATTTCATTTTCTATCATATGTAACTAAATTCTTTTAGTGTCTAGGCTAGATGAAACCTAGTTTTGTGTAATAACCTATTTTGATTCTTTTATTTATCCAATTGGTTGGATTGATATATTATGATTCAATTACATGTTTAATTTATGTTTTAATAGATCTAGAATATTAGATCATAAACTAATTTCATAACATAGAGATTGAGAAATCTTTGTTTGAATAGATCTATCGTAACTGAAAGGAGTTGATTGAAACCCTAGAGATAGGATGATATAAATCCTTTGAATTAGGGTCAAACCTAATAGTAGGATTTATAAATCGGTAAAGCAATCCTATAAACTTTAACCTCAGTAATTCGGTTGAAAACCTTATCAAACTCGAGAAAGCTATTAGCATAACATAGGAATCTTCATGGTCCAATAAATCAATAAAATAATTATATGGTAAAAGATCAATCAATTAAGTGTAATTAGGGGGATTCGAAACCTAAACACTAATTCTCAATATTGATAGTTTTCTTAGTAATTTCTTAATTCTTTGTTCAATCTTACTACCTGATTTATTTTATTTTCCAAAGTTTTCTTTTCATTAACCAAAAATCACAATCAAATTCATAGACTAGATAATAGGATAATGGTAACTACTAGTATTCATCGTCTTCGAAGGATCGACCCGTACTTGCCAATACTAGCTACATCTACATCGTGAACTTACAATAATTCATAATTGACATACAAAGAAAAAGTTAATCAAGTTTTTGGCTCTGTTGTTGTGGTCTTTGATATTAGGAAAACCTTAGTTTTATTAATCTAGTCATTACTTTGTTTTCTTTTATTTGCTTTAATTTTATTTTTATTTTACATCAGTTTATTTTCTTAATTAGTTTAGTTTATTTCTTTAGTTTTATAATTAGACTCCTATTCGATTTATGACCTAGAATACATATGAGAACTTATTAGATGTAGATCCTAAAAAATATAGAATAGTGCAAAGGAATATTCGTAGAACTAATATGTGAGAGTTTGAGCTAGAATGTCATATAGAAGGCTTGGAAGGTCACGTGGATAAAGAAGAATCTAACAACATGACAGACCAACCATGTATGATGTTTGACTACACTAGCTAAACCTAACTGGTCCAGAATCCTTTATAGTGAGATTGACTATTTAGGCGAACAATTTTTAGCTCAAGTCGAGCACCATCTAGATGATGTATCAGTCAGTCTAGTTCGATGGACTCTGGGATAAAAATCCCAATACATATATTTTTAAGTTTTTAAAGATCTGTAATAGATTGAAGATCAATGGAGCAAACAATGGCGTCATTGGACTATGTCTATTTCCATTCTCCCTGATAGGAAAGGCTAAATAGTGGCTGAATTCCATGCTATATTCTACGCTTAATATATGGAATCAAGTGGCATCAAATTTTTGCTAAAGTACTTTTCCCCTACAAAGACTGCAAAGCTAAGAAATGGCATCTCATCATACTCTCAAACTGAAGTTCATTTATTATAGACATATGGGAGAGATTTAAAGAGATGCTCCGACAATGCCTACATTATGGACTACCACTATGGATGGAAATCCAAACTTTCTATAATGGGCTAAGTCAAAGTACAAGGTAGTCGATAGATGTAACAACTGTAGGGATGTTGAATAATAAAATACTTGAAGCAACTTAAGGCTTGATCGAAGACATGGCCATAAAGAATAACTACCAATGGTGCTCAGCTAGAGCATGAATTACTAGGTCAGTTAGAGTTTACGAGCTAGATGCAGTGGCATAGTTGATGAGTCAAGTGGAAGCCCTAAGCAAAAAGATAGATAGATGGACTATGGCTCTACAAGGAAGGGTGATGCAGTGTGAAGCGTGTGAGTTAAACCATCAAAGATAGAATGGTCAATCAACTTAACTCGAATATGTATATTTTTTAGGGAACTCTCCGAAACTAAAAATAATCTATATAGTAATATGTATAACCCTAAATGGAGGAACCACCCATCTTTGCATGGGGTAATCAAGGATAATAATGAAATAACACCCTCCACCTAAATTCCTACTATAAGCATCATAGCCAAGGAAACTTGTTATGGATGAACTAATTATGGAATTCACTCAAGAATTTAGGACAAAACATTAACAAATGGATGCATTCATACAAAATTTAGAGGTTAAAATGGATCAACTTGCAAAGTCAGTAGAGGAGAGACCGAAGGGGAGGCTGCCATTCACAACTGAAACAAATCTAAGGAAAGGATAATGGCAATCACCTGGGTCATTGAGAACAGGCTCTAAGAAGAGGAGAAGTAAGTGACTATTAAGAGTTACTCGACAGTTGAATGTAGCTTTTACATGAAGAGAGTCAGAGAGTATTCTAGCTCTATAACTACTTTCAAAACACTATGAAAATGATGACTTCACTTTCCCCAGATCGACTCCAAAAGAACACAATCTCCCGATTGGTAACATTAATATGACCTAATAGGTATAGAAACTTCGCTAGTTGTTCTTCAACAGTTGAGTTCACAGTGTGTCGAAACATACCTTTTCCAACTAATAAATCACATAATTCAACAAATAGTTTAGGCTGCATTTTAATTGTATTTCTACCATTAGAATGAAATAAAATTCTTCACATGATACTCTCCCTTGATTGCGATCTCTCTAATGATGTAAGCATTTCAAGTTTGTCTTTCGCATGTCTCTTTCATAACACTCACCAATAGACCATAAGACAAGCAACATGAGCAGTTGCTAATTGATGTATACAAATCAATTTAATAATTTCATTATTCACTCGATTACCTTCACCGCTAATGTCTAAAAAATAAAATTAGGAGTAGATTTTAGATTGTGAAAATCAAAATAAACCAAATATGACATAGATATGTTCATTTATATATGATATTATAAAAAAAAGAAGCGATGTTAAAGGGAAGCTTTAAACTGAGGGAAATCTGATTCATTCTCACACTAAAATTTCAAGGAAGGTGAGGTTGGATGCAAAAAGAAAGAAGATAATGAGATGGATTGAAAAATACCCCAAATACAGACAACACATAATATATAAAATGATTGAGAGACAGATAATAGACAGGAAGATACAGTAAGCACAGACAACAGGGTGAATGAAATGTTAATCCATACCATGTTAACGTGTTAAAGATAGACTTTTTTTTTGCTTGACTAATAGAATATCACATGCATATCAACGAACTGAACTATGAAAGGCCAATAGAGCATTAAGTTCATAGATCGAGTAACACAATATATTGCTCACAGATAAAGTCTATAATCATATGATGATGATATATCAGTGAAACCTCCAACATATAGTTAATATATATAAAGCTAAAAGCATCATATATTTTATAAGAGTGACAAGTTAACAATCAACGTTGACCATAGATTCCATATAAACTAAACTGAACTAAGACAAACTAAAAGAAGGAGGATTCTTATATCCATTGCGTTAAGGAACTATATAGTCACTACAATCCTTATCCTATTTGTTCTATTTTTCATTTTACCTCACATCTAAGACTTGATTATGCACAAATCAAAATTTTTATTTCAAAAGATGTTTCTTGGGTTGACCACAAGTAAAAACATTGGTGTAATTTCTACAATTTCTTCCGAAAGAATCATTTCTATTCATTATTCTCTATCAACAAACCACGTTGCTTTCCCGAGAAACACACACCAAGCAAGATCATATTTTCTTGATGAAAAATAGATATACCATAAATATGGACAAAATCCAAAACATAAAGCTAACCCAGAATCTAACGCCAAAGAAATAAAAAAATCTAAATCGTACACTAAGCTGCAGAAGAGAGAAAGAAGGTCTGAGTCAACTCACCTGGTTAAGATCCATTGCTAGAGGATTG
>JANQAP020700592.1:0-13069 GCA_026874005.2 Erythroxylum coriaceum | reverse complement strand
ACGCCACCCTCGCGGGGCACGGATTCGGATATCACCATCGATATCGGGTTCGGGTCCAGCGGGAGTGGGGTGTTACACTAAGGGTTAGGACATAAGGTCCTAGACCATTGTATATGAGAATAACATTGAGAAATTATGAGGTGCGTTGCATACACATGCATATCATTAGCAAACAAATGTGAATATTGATTGTACACATTACAAAGGCTGTATATGCACTCAATTAACATATTCTGGGATATGAATGATTTTAAATGATTATGATATAAATTGTGAATTGTGGATTATTATGTCTTAAATTTTGATCAGTTGGTTTTAATTATTAATTGGGAAATTATTTGTCAAAAAAATTAAAAGATTTATAAAAATATGAGTATTTTTGGACTAGGAAAAATGTCAGGGGCAAGACAAATTGATTCATGGTAGTAGAAATAAGTGACATATGGCAATAGAAATAATTGACAAGTGGCACAGAAAATTGGGTGACAATTGGGTTAGAAATTATGTGACAATTGGACTGATTATTAGGAGTTACATGGTAGTTTAAGTAAATATATTAGTAGCATAATCTTTTATGTGGTAAGTGTCATGACATTTACCAAACATTTTTCACTAAGCCTTTAACCCACGAAACTCTCATATTGAAAGACCATCTTCATTGTCTTTCATCTTTAATTCATACTCTCATCTTCTTCTTTATTCTTTCAAAGCTACGACACTTTTGTTCTCACAACCTAACCCTTAACGTTGAGCTTTGCTATCATTCAACACTAGCCACTTCAAGATCCTTGTGTCTTCTTCATCTTATTACTAAAACCTAACCTTCTCCTCCTTAAAGAGTCGATGATCATGTGATTTGGAGGAGTTAGGGTTGAGTGATGTTTTGAAGAAGCTTGGAGCTAAAACAAGTAAGTAATATATCAAGCTTTTTGGGTTGTTGTAAATGAAACATATATGGTACTTGTTTTGAGATTGAATGATCATAAAAATGGTGTGGAAGTATGTTGTAACGTGGATGTAGAAATGAGTAGGTTTATGTTCTGTTTTTAGTATAAATGATCAAAAAGAGATTATAAGTTGTGTTAAAGATATTTTTTAGATGGATTGATAGTGAAAATGGTGATAAATGAGTGATGAACGTTGATGAATAAATGAATGTGTTTATGTTCTATTTTTGAGAGTATGAAAACCCTGGATTATAAGTTGTTATATAGATGAAATAGATTAGGATTTAAGGTATAATGAAGGTAAAATTTATGCTTAAAAAAGGTGTTTGAGAAATATTCTTGAAGTGAGAAGAAATAAGATTTATGTTTGATAGTACATGATAAAGATCATGTTACGTTTTTGTATGATTGATAAACAATGATTTATGGATGGTTTTATGGATGTTATTGAGTTTAAATTTAGGTAAAAATGAAGAGGAAATGATGTAGAAATGATGAACTATGCATAAGATGGTTTGGATGTAACATATAGGAGTTAAAAATCTAGAAAAACATTAAAGATGTTGGCTAGAATTTTCGAATTTTCATAACCCACAATTGTGGTAATGCATCCACGATCATGGGAAGTGCAGAAAGTGCTGGAATTGTTCTGGTGGACTAACCCATGATCATGGGAAGTCATCCACGATCGTGGGAAAGTTCATTAACATTGAGTTTTTCTTCTTTTAAGTGATGTTTGAACCATCAAATAGTAAAGTACTTTCCTATGGTGTGTTTAGGCTTGAATGAAGCTTGAAATAAACCTAGTTTGATGATGGATTAAGTGATTGAATGTTGATATGTTTAGGGTGATAATTAAGGTTATAACTTAAGCATAGATGGTTGATATCAATGAAACAAAATCTAGAAATTTAAAGATGTAATAGGAATGAAAGTGTTTATATAAATGCAAATGTGATTCAAAGGAGATGAGTAAGGTATATTAAGTAAAATGAATGAGAAATTGGATATTATGTGATCTTAAAATGTTAGAAAAAGGATTGGAGAATATGTGAATGATGAATGATTGATTGATGAACTTAGATTAATCAAGTTATTTGAGCTATGAACTTAAGTGCAAGCTAGACATACACAAGTGATAATGTTTGAGTGATTAAGATATGTGATTTAAGGAAACATACTCGGAATAGTCAAATTGAGCATGCATTGTACATAACACGTATACATATATGTATGATTGAATACTCTTGTAAATAATCAAATTAGTAATACGTGTACAATGTATATATTGCATGAAGTTAAATACACAAGATTGAACATCAACGTCTAGACGTTTCCGGATCATAAAGACAATAGCTAATATGGAGTGTACTATGAGTCAACCTAGATGGTCATATACATATGTGTATGATTGAATACTCTTGTAAATGATCAAATTAGTAATGCGCGTACAATGTGTATATTGCATGAAGTTAGATACACAAGATTGAACATTAGCGTGCAGACGTTTCCGGATCATGAAAACAATAGCTAATCTGGAGCGTACTATGAGTCAACCTAGATGGTCTCACAATGATTGATTGTTTCTGTTTAAATTTCTATATTGAACTATTAATAATGTGATTGAGACAATTCTGGAAATTGATAGTCCGAGGAGTTGATGATTGAAATTGCTTAGGAAGTGTTCATAATTAAATGTGAATGAGAAAGAATTAAGTGTTCTCAACGAAACATTAAATGCCGGACTATTGTCCGATGAAAATGTGAAAAGTGAATGTGTACTGAATGGAAGTGATTGATTGCATATATGTTAATTCATGCATCTCATTACATTGAAATGCATGATCAGATAAAGGAAGTTGTGACTGGAGTGGTCAGAGAAAAAGAGCTTAAAACTCATAAATGTGTATAAGAGCCACAGGCTTAATATGTAAAATGAGCCCAGTATCTCCAACGGATACGGGACAGTTATTAATGAGCCTGATATTCACAATAGATACGGGACAGTTAAAAAGGCACTCGGTCATAACAATTGACAATGAAAGTGGAGTCTTATGAGCAATTGTATATAAAATTGATATGTGTAATATAATTGATTTCAGTGCATCATAGGACTGTTTTGAAATAAAAAAACATGAAATATTGCACTTAAATTGTAATAGTGAAATATGAAGAAATGTTTAGTATTTGTTGATGTGATTTATCTGTGAATTAAATGTGAATTGTGAATCATTCTATGTTTGATATGAGTAAGCGCATCGAGGGTGGTTCGCTCACTGAGTTCGTAAAATTCATCAAAAATTACAACGTGGCTTTTTAAGTTTAAAGGAGATATCCAGTTAGACTAAATGGAGTATAGCCACTAAAATCAGACATGAGCTAGGAGTCGGGATCAATTTGTACTTGCACATATTTTCAGTTATTTTGTATTAAGGATTGTATTCCGCAACTACTGTACAATGTATATGTGAATTCTGTAATGTAATGACATTTATGACTTGATGTGTTTATAACTAAAATGGGCCAAATGATTACTGGTTTGTTTTAAAATGCGTTTGATTTCTGGAAAATTTGTAATGAGAAATTCTGATTCTCTAAAAATGCCATCCTCATAAAGTATGTTCTCAAATATCATCGATATGTTCGGGAATATGCTCTATGAGAGTAGTGAGTTACAAATGATGCTTTGATTGAAAAGTTGAAGGGTAAGATGTAGTTTGGGAGCTTATTGGTTGGAGGTAAGTTATTTCATAAGCATTGTTTTGTGTATATTATTAACTTGATTGTGAAGGATAGGTTGGAGACGATAAAGGAATCAATAGATTGTATTCAGAATAGTGTTCTATATTAGAGTACAAGTCCTAAAATAGTTGAAGCTTTTGAAGATGGTGCACAAATCTTATGCATTCTGAGTTCAAAGAAGTTGGTTTTGGATTGTCCAACTTGATGGAACTCAACTTTTAAGATGTTGGAGTTGGAAATCCTATGTGCTAAGGTGTTTATTAGATTGGCGAAAAAGGATTCTCAGTATACCTATGTACCAACTGAAGATCATTGGGACTTAGCTAGAGAACTTTATATGAAGTTGAAATTATTCTAAAATTGGACTAAATTGTCATTAGGAACAAAATATCCAACTCGCACTATATCTTTAGCACTATGTCCAACATAAAGCATGTTTTATGCTTATGGATGTTTAACTACAGTAAAGTTATTCAGACTATAGCGGAGTGGATGACGGAGAAGTTTAATTCTTATTGATCTAAGGTTAAAGATATTGTTGTAGTATTATATATGTTAGACCTGAGATATAAGATGGACAATATATTTATAATGCATTGTACGGTGGTGAAGCTCAATAGTGTGTATATACCATGAAACAATTATGGTATCAATTGTTTAATGATTATCAAGTTAGAATGTAACAAACTCATGATCAGGATCTTCATAGTACAGGTAGTTTAACTCTGACTTCAGTTTCAGATTCGACCTCATCTTATAACCCATTATTGATAGATTCTCTTTCACATTTTTTTGAAAGAGAAAAGGGATAGGACTTCTTATAATATGATGGAGTTAGATAAATATTTTTTCGAAGATTGTGCTCCTGAAACTGAAGACAAGCACTTCGATAAATTATCATGGTGGAAGATGTATGGAAAAAATTATCTAATCTTGCAAGTCATCGAACAAGAATTGTTAGCTATTCCATCATCCACCGTTGCTTCAAAGTCTACATTTAGTATTAGTGGTCAGGTTATTACTCCTCATTATGCTTGACTTCATTATCGCCCTGTGAAAGCCCTTATATGTGCTCAAAGTTGGTTAAATAATGAAGATATTGATGGTAAATTCTTTTTTAACATATTAATTTTATCTATTATTATATTATCTTATCTAATGTTGTGTTTTTAATTTTCCTACAGCCACAGGTATTAATGTGGAGGTGACTAGTGAAATTAATCGACCAATTGCACATTATTTTGATCAAGTATATGAAGATGAAGGTGTATTTAATTTTCTTTTAATTTTAATATTACATTACTAAATATTCTTTTTCTTTTAATATTACATTACCAAATATAATGTTTGTACATAAAGATGATTTGATACAAACTGTTGACGATCCTAGCAACAAGTACAATTAGACGCTCTCTCAGTCTCCACTCTCTAGTGTCCAATATTTAATATCTAAACTTTGTTTATTCGGTATGATATTATCTTAATCTTATAAATTGTATAATTTCTTGTAAAATGGTTTGGATAATCATTCATGAACAGCGAAAATTTCTATAATTAATGAATTTGGTTTTATCAATTCTCTCTTATAATATTCAATAAATTATTAAGTAAAATTAATATTCACAATTAATTAAATTGAAATTCTTAACTATAATTAACTTAATGAAGTTTCCTACAAATTCCTAATCAATTGAATTAAAATTCCTAATTAATTAATTATTTATATAATCACATGTTTCAATAAAGGTTATTACTAAATTCAAATTAATTAATTCAACTTTGTATTTTTTTTAACATATTAGTGTCAATGTAACTTCAATTAAATAAATTGATAACTTAATTTTAATCTTTTTGTTGCTTATAATTTTATTTTTAATCATAGATTAATTTAAATTTTGTTGGAGTCTTTATTCCTTAGTAAATTTTCTAAAATATAGAATGTGACATATAACATTTTTTAAATAAATTTTCTTTATTAAAGTTTATTTAAATGTTTGTATGAGAGTGTGAATGTGTAGTAGAGATAGACATTCTTTAACAAGAGACAAGTCAACAACAACGACCTCATAACTTTTGCACAGTATTAACAAAACACTAACTACCATTGGCTGCCTTAACTCATAACTTTTACGAGTTAAAGAAACAGCTCGTTCAACTCGATAATATCTTACAAATTCACTTTTTAATAATATAAAAATAATTATATTAAATTTTAATAAAAGTAATAATTTATAAAAACATATCAAAAATATTTATAAAATGTATTATAGTTTTAATAAAATAATAGCTATTTTCAATATACTATACTATGCATATATGTTTTTATAACTCAATTACTTTTATATTCTTTTGAAATTGATACATTTGGATTAATAAAGTGATTGGTTCATGTTGAGATTTATATAAATACATATATGCATAATGTATGTATTGTGTATATATGAAAAATAAAATAAAAAGTTTAAATGCGTTAATAGTAATAATGATATTAATTTCTTTTAATATTTGTAATAAAAATATAAAATTTTACAATGATTATTTAATAATAGATATAATAGGAAAAGACAATAATATTTACAGAAGTGAAAAAATCAACAATAACTAAAAGTTACATGTATAATTGTTATTTTAAGTATATAATTTACAACAACAACATCAATTAAGAGTTTCGTACATAATTTATAAAAATATTAAAAGTTTGAAAAATTATATTATAAACTTAATATACGTATTTTAAAAAAACCATATTAAAAAGAATTATAATAATTTTTAAAAATGTAAAAATAATATTTGAAATAAATTGTAATTTGATATTAACTTTTATACATTTACATTATAATTAATTGTTATAATAAAATTACAAAATTGAAATTAAATTCACTTGTTTGTAGGGAATAATTATAACAACATTATCATAGCTACATATTTTTAATAAATATATATTGGTTCGTATTTTATATCGTTTATTTTATATAAATATTTTTGTATAATTTATAAGCAATTCCATCCTACACTTTATTACAAATGGTTATGCTATAATTTATAATTTAGGAATTTAAAAAAATTTAACTACAGTTTTCAAATTTTCTTAAAATAAATATATAAAATTTTTAAAATTTTATGAACATTTCTGGTCGACTCAAAGGGCCATGTGATTCCGGTCCGCCCACGGGCTACGAGTTGCCCAGGCTGGGTCATTTCGGCTCACCCGGGCCACAAGCCAAGCCCGGTGTGAACAATATTTTGGCCGAGTCATTTCCATTCATAAAAAGGGGCTTTCATTTAGCTTCCTTAAGCTTATTAGTAGAGATTGGAACCCTAAGTATTTAAGTGGTAGTTGAAGAATAGTGAGTCCCACATCTTTTATCACTCTCACTAACTCATCTCCACTGTGCCTGGTTAGATAAGTATCACTCTTGCTAGATTGAATCTAAGACTTGACACTTCTTGGAATGTCTACAATGCTATTAAGAGTGCTTTAATTGATGTAGGATCATTGGCATAAAGCATAAGCACGTCGTCAACAAAGGAAAGATGAGAAATGTGAAGATTTCTACATTGAGTATGAAATCTGAAATTCATGTTGGCTCTATACAAAGGTGAGTGATTCTTTGAAGAACTTACATAGCAATAGTAAACAAATAAGAAGACAGGGGATCAACTTGACGAACTCCTCTCACAGCCTTGTAAATTTGAGTAAGTTCTCCATTTATCATAATAAAAAAGGATACAACGGTGATACAGGCTTGAATCCATCTGATAAACTAAGAAGGGTAACAAAATCATGCAGTGAATTGATGGTGAAACTCCATTCACTAGTGTCATATGCCTTAGTGCAAAGTAAATCTTGAGAGCACAACTCTTAACCTGTTTTTTGGACTTGTAATCGTTAAACAATTCTTGGGCTAATAAGATGTTGTCACTCATACTTCTACCAGGGATGTAGGCACCTTGACTTAGATTAATTAATCCAAGTAGAGTAGCCTTCAGCTTATTGGCAAGGATTTTTTCAATGATCTTGTATACTATATTGTAACAAGCGATAGGTTAGAAGTCATTTAACCTCATAGGATTAGGACTTTTGGGAATCAAGACCAAATAAGTCTTGTTCATTTTTATATGCAACTTGTTGCTCTTGAAAAATTCTTGCACTGCATCGATCACTGGAATTTGTAAGACATTCCATTTCTCCTAAAAGAATCTTGCATTGAATCCATCTAGTCTTGGAGACTTATCAGGATGGAAGGAGAATAAGACCCTTCTTATCTCTTCAATGGTGACTGGCTTGAGGAGCTTTGAATGATGAGAGAGAATAATAGAACAAGACATTCTTTTTAGCAGATCTTCTGAAAAGCAAGTAGTGTAGGAGATTTCATAATTTATAGCTTTAAAGAAGCTTCTAGTTGTCTCTTTCAGCTCTTTTTAATCATACTTTACATTGCCATTATTGTCTTCTAGAGACACAATCTTGTTTCTATTTCTTCTACCTTGTATCACACTAAAGAAATAACTAGAAATTTTTTTCCTTTTTGGATTCATTGAATTCTAGATTTCTACTAAACTTGTGAAATATAAGTGTCAAGGGTTTGTAGATACTTTTTGAGGTTAGCTTTCTCATTCTCAATGAGTGTGACATCAAAAGGTTTATTAGCCAGCTATTTTTGAGTGAGTGATAGCTCATTCATGACTTGTGCTTTATTAGTCTTCATAGGATCCATGACTCCCCTCAATAGTTTGATACATTCTGATTTAATGAACTTCATAATTTGCATATATTGATATGTTTTGGATCCATGAAATCTTGTAACAAGAGCATCAACAATAATTGAATCAAGTAGCGAATGTTTTAATAAAGAATTGAAGAAACTAAATGGAGATTGCATTATCACCGAGCTTCTAGTGATGTGGACTTCGATTGGAGAGCGATCTGAAAAGAGAGGTTCCCCAAACACTGCATAACTCTATGTCATTTTGGTGAGCCACTGAGCATTCACTAGGCATCTGTCTAGTTTCCCTTGAATCAAAGTTGCACCCTATTAATGGTTGCTCCAAGTATAGATAGGATCCTAAAATTTGAGGTTTACTAATCCCAACCTAGGGGTGAGTTTAATTAACTTCTTATAGGCATGAGTTATACTTATTCTCCCAAAAGATTCAGCTGGAGAAAGAAGATAGTTAAAATCTCCGGTAAGCATCTAGGGAGTTGTAATGCTCGATTCCATATATATGGTTCTAATCCAGTAAGAACCCATGTAGAAGTTAGATCAAAATTATCTAAGAAAGGTGACAATGCATATGCTTACCTATTTTAAGCAAGTTGGTAGGAGCTTGATATATCTTACATAAAAAAAGACTTGATACCTCTTATAGAGCCAATTTTATTAGTAAGTTCTTAAAATTTCTCCATCTATCTTATATGAAAGTTACTAAGAGAATCATGTGATACTTGAAGAGCAGTTAGGATGATAACTTACTTTACTCTTCTTTCAACAATTTTATTCGTTTGGGCTATCTTAATAGTGATTAGGGTGGAGATATTAATGATCATAGATGTACTTTTGATTATATTTTTATTTTTGGATCTAATAAATTTTTATGGTGATTAAAAAATTAGTCAATTGTTATACTTTCAACTTGTGGAGCTAAGTATATAGGCGTAGTCTCAAGTACATGTCAAGTGATTCAGTTATGAAATTTGATAAGTCAATTCAATATTCCAATTTAGGCCTTTTTAATCATTTTAATTAAGAATTTTTTAATAAATGAATTGACTAAGAATCTAGTTATTTTTCATAACCCAAACAAGCACATGAACAACACATGAAACCTGAAAGTTGAAACCCTCAATCACACATAAGCCTAACTACTAGTGACAATACAGGCATGAGTAAGTATGAACACAATGAAGTACAATAATGTTATCATGCATCGAAAGAAAAATTTTCAACGTACTAAATCATTTCACTACAGACTCTAAAGTAGAAGTATAAGTAAAAATAAATAAAAGGCATACATAGAAATAGGTATATTGCAACTGATGCCCTTTGGAGTCACTAACGCAAAGTTGGTGGTAGCATACCTAAAAAAAATAGAGTTGAGGGGGAGTCATACCTCACTGAGTATATCCATATTGCCCACACCTAATGACATGCTTACATAATATACCATTTTTATTAATATAAACACACATATATGATGCATGACAAATCAAATATGGTACACGGTAAATTGTGGAGAAGGAATATCTATAGGACCCTGATCTCTAAAGGTATATCCTTATAATACTACACCTTAAATGGTTAAAAAGAGCTAAGCATTACCAATAGCCTAGCCATACAATTACACTAATATAGTCATAAGGCTCTCTTAGTCTAAAGGGGTTGTAAGAAGCCAAACATCACTAACAGACCAACCCTTACTTAATACATCCAAAGTCACGATCACATTGATAAGATGCATATCAATCATGCAATTATTTCCAAACAAGCACTCAGTCATGCAAAGACCATCATAAATGCATGTAGTATGCTGTTGGTACCTAAATTTGTATCCATATACTTAGATATCACAGTATTACTCATGTAGGCACCACGATAACAACTATTCAAATTAAAAATGTATATGTATATACTTGTAGGTACTTATATATATATAGTATATAATGTCCACATGCATAAGGATAGGGGCATATATCCTGACTTAATCATGTCATCAATTATATCAATCTAGAAACATAATCAATAGAGAGTATAGATTCAGTATCGGTAGATAGATATAAACTTACCTGATTATTTTACTTGTCACTCTAAACCTTAAGATATGGGTCTCACTTCTGATATACCTATAAAATAGGAAGCAAAATATCCTAATCAGCATCGTTTACAAGTTATTAGGAATAATTAATAACCTAGGACTTATTAGGTTTGCTAGTATGGTCCAATTATGAAATTTGACCCTCGATCCTATTCTCACCTAAACATTTTGAGATTTTTAATTTGCAAATGATTAGGAACTTTGCTATGGGTCTTAAAGGAAAATGATCAGTAAAATTTAAAGGAGTTTTCAAAATTATCTAAAATAAAAGTTGTCAGAAGGTTACTGGAATAGTATCTTTTGCGATTGGAATATTCCTCCAGTCATCAAAATAGTCCTATGGTCATCAGAATATTTGTCCAGTGACTAGAAAATTTTTCAGTCTTAGAATTCATCAATTTTTATACCAAATAAAATCTCTTGATTAGTAAAACAATTTTTATAATTGCAAAAACTTACATTGTCAACAAATCTCAACGAATTGAACAAAAATTATTTTAGAGCCTTACCTTTATTTTCATCAATCGCTAGAAATACAGGTAATGATCAGCAACAAGACCATAAGACTTTTTCTCCTGACATCGAGAGTAGTCTAATGGTGGTGGTGGTGGTGGTTTACAACACTTATCGGAGGTAACAAATTGAAGATTTGACTTTTTGTCTAATTTTTCTTTTTGTATTTTTGATAATTTTGGTGTTCTTATGAGGTAAAATGGGTATGGCTATCATAAGATTGAATAGAGGAGTTAATTGGTAGATATGGATGGCTAGTTAAAGTCACCGACAGTATAAAGGAAGAGGATGGTTTCGTGAATAATAACCTTAAGGGCTGAAAATGAACAATAAGAAAGATGAGGGTGGAAGTAAGAGATATGTATGTGTGTGTGTGTGTACAAAAATATATATATGGGAGGTGGGATATTATATTATTCATGGAAGAAGAAAGCATATACACATACATTACCATTTCCTTTAATATAACGTTGAGAAAAAAAATTGATTGAACAGACACATTGTAAGTTTGAAGACCAAGTTAGATATATTCTTATTAAATCATTGAAATTTGAAGTTTTTGTCAAGTTGAAGCATATTATGGGAATGAATACCTTATTAAATTAAGATTAAAAGGAGATATTAATGATAATCTAATTTGAATAAGTGAAACTGTCCATTTGTCAATTCCTATTTTTATGTTTTATAGGTTGTTAATTATGCTCATATTATTGTGACTTTGTTGATTATATTATAACTTAACGTGGGGAGTTAAGAAATTTCTTATGGTAAATAAGATTATTGGTCATCAAGATATAATGTTTAAGTTATAATAATATTTTTGCATTTTTCCTTCACATCTTTTCACTTTATATTTAGAAATTTTATTACTTAAAGTTGCTCTCACAATATGGATGAAATTAAAATTAAATCAATATTTAGAGTCCACAGTCCATAAGATGTTATTATAGCCAAACACTTTTAGTTCTAATAAAGTGATACAATGGAAAAGAAGAGCAAAAGGATATGAAGTAAACCTATGGGAATTATTAGATATAGATGAGAAATTAGTGGTCTTGTGCTTCTAATATAAAAACTTAGGGTACTAAGCTTAAAGAAAGGCAACAACATCAAATAGAGAATAATTAATGTGGTGACTTGTAAGAAGAATCTATTTTAAAATTTTGTTGACATGGACAAAAGCTTCATATATGCATAAATGGACATACTTTTTTAATTTGATGACTATAATATGTCAATTTAGCTGAACTTTTGTTTTCATCTAATAGGTTAAAAGTCTAACCTCAAACACATATCATAAGATATAGTCTGAGACTAATTGTATGACCTAAGCCTAATTAGATTTGGGAACTCATCAAACTCACGCCATCATACTTTGCAACTCCACATTGTAAGCATGAGTATCAAGTATATAATGGCCAAAAGTGCCATTTTTACTTCAATATTTCATAAAAGATATAAGTAACTCTTTACCATTAATTTTAATTCCATTTACTTTTAGTATTTTTTGAAAACTTAAAATAAATTTCATTAAACCAAAGATCTAAAAGGATCACAAGAAGCTAAAGGGCCAAAAACGGGTTCCCCTATACACTCTTTTACTAATGAATATAGCTTTGTAACTTGTGTTTAAGCCTTGAAGCTTAGCATATTAAAGGTGAATGTTTATTCTCTTAATTTTTAGTTATCTTAATAGCTAAGGTTGGCAGTATACTTGCATGATACTTAAGGACAACATAATTTATATTAGTCTCCTTCGAGTGACCATGTTTTAAGTACAAATAAGTTGCATACTCTAGGCCAGAAGTTGTTATCTTATGGCCATTACTAGTTCCTTCACAACTAGCTCCTTGGTTTTAAATTGTTACTAAAAGATATGTGAGTTCCTTTCCTTCCAATAATAGTGAATGATATTCCCTAAGCATATCTTAGAAATTGTATGGTCTTAAATACCAAAATGAGAAGGATGATAGGAGCAGGCCACTATCTCATTCCAACTTGGGGGAGAGGGTGGGAAGTTACCAATTTGCAACATGATATTCCAAAAGAAGCTA
>JANQAP020700048.1:0-13077 GCA_026874005.2 Erythroxylum coriaceum | reverse complement strand
CAAGTGTGATAAAACTGAAGATAGGAGAAGAATAATGAAAAATAATCACATAAATTAAGGGAGAAATATGAAGATGAGGGGTTAGGTTAGGGATTTATGGCTTTATTTATACTTATGGGTGTTAGACAATTTAGGGTAATCAGAACATTAACTTTTTTAAATAATTAATGACAAAAGGGTCACTTTTGACCCTAAGTTTTGCATCAATTGACAAGTTTGACCTAAACATTCCGGAGTAAACAATTCTCACCCTAACATTTTAAAAACGTTAAATTGTAGTCCCACCCTGACAGAAAATTTAAACTCCTCCGTTAAATGTCAGGTCAGTAGTAACTGGCATTTTAAAAATATGACAAACTTTAGAAAGGAGTGTCATGTTAAAGTAAAGATTCTAAAGTTCAATGTTTTGTGGGTCTCATATGTCATATCATTTGCTGACGTGTTAAAATAGGACCCACTTTTAAAAAATATTAAAATTTAATTTATTTATAAATGTGGGATCTATTTTTTATTTAATTTGTTTATAAGTTTCCCCTCTTATCTCCTTCTTCTTCTTCTTCTTCTTCTTCTCTTCCGTCTGCAGCTACTCGTCATAATATTCTTTATCAAATATGTCATCGGGCGAGCTAAAAGAGGGTATCCTCCTGGCATCAAGATTCGAAGCAGAACATTTGGCCTTCTATGAGAATTTTATGTTGTCCATAACAACTAAATGAGAGTTGGAAGGGCCAAGTTGTAACAACTACCAACTGTATAGAAAGGCCAGAAAATCATACATAAGTATTATCTATCGTATTTGTCCGCTTCATATCATTTTCCTTTCTTTATCTCTTATTTTTCTCTCCTCTGAGGGGAAAAATATATGAAGAGCTTCCAAGTTCTAATTATCTGCATTAGGTCAAAGCAGCCCGACATTTAACTATCAATCTTTTAGATGGTGTAGTCAAATAAGGTGCAAGATAATTAGCAAAGATGTCTGTCATATATGCATGTTAATGCAATAGTAAAAGCAGCACGATATGGCCCTAATAGAAATTTAATTAATTTAAACATTATGCACAGTTAAATAATTTACAGAACATCTATGGAAAACAAGGACAGAAACCCAACGACATAAATTTCCATAAAAACTTCAATCTTATTACGTGTATCATGTTGCAATTGGCAGATATCATGTACAGATGCAGAAAGTGAAAAGGCGAAGCATACATCTGATTAAAGATTAGCTTTGCCACCAAATTGCTCATCCTTATAGGTATAATCATCTTCACTCAGCTCATCATCACTGGATATTTCTTCAATCTTGGTTCTTATGTCCTCTTGCTTTGCATATTTTTCACAAAGTGTGCGTTTATATGAGAGTTTTGCGGATAAAGTTAGTAGCGTTAAGCTGGTAGGGTTTTATATTGATAACGATGGAGTCTAACTGACCAAACTATCCTTATTCATTAGCGTAATGATTTAGAAAGTGGGGATATTTTGATAATTTGAGTGCGTGATGGACTTTAATTTAGAGGTGCCCAACGTGCATTGTGGAGAGATGCGAGCGTGAAAGATTATGAAATGTTGGATTGATGAGGTTAAGAGAAGATGTGGTTACTATGAATGCTACAATTGAATAGGTTTCATACTTTTTGGTCGGATGATTGTCATATCCAAATTGGTCGGAGGATTGGGACCCACCCTTTTTATTGTAACTACTCCAAACAACCTTTTACTATGTATATTCATGCAACGTGTAGTATTGTATTAGTACTACGGACAACCGATAATCTTTTAAGGATGAGAACGAAAGAGTAGACTCCTTTGAATGAAAGATCGTGGAGTTGCTTCACTCTTCTTCAAACGCAAGGGTCGGCTTATTGGTTGAATATATCCGTAACAATTGCCTTTCTCTTTCTTGCAAAATAATCACATAAATTAGGGAAGAAATATGAAGATGAGTGTTTAGGTTAGGAATTTGTGTCTTTATTTATACTTTTATTAGGTTATAGATTTTTAGAATATGGGTATTAGACAATTTAAGGTAATCAGAATATTAACTTTTTAAAACAATTAATAAGTAAAAACTTTTAAAAAATAAAATTGATTTATAAATGATATGACAGTTGTTAGGCTGGCATATCAGCTAATCTAACATGCCACGTGTTCCCAAATAATGGGAACGCTAAGTCTAATTAATGGAAAGGTGATTGAGTGACTCTTCTTGGAAAAATTTGTTCTATTTTGTAAACATTATAGGGTAAACAAATAATGACAAGTGATAACTTCTACCTTTTGCCTATTCTTAGTGACATTTAAACAATTCAATAAGTGCTAAGGATATACATGTATTTTATCCTTACACTTCTTTACTTAAGCATAAACATGTGATACTAATTACCGGTATAAAATGTAAAACCTCGATGCATCTCCTTATTGTCATTTAATAGTACTGAGATACATTATCAATAATCTTTATTTAAGAATTCACAACATAAATATCTCAAAAAATGATGAATCATAATATATACAACAATTGACAAATATATAAGATAATAAAACCATATTTATCTCATTTATTTCAAGTCAATTGCATTAAAAAAAACTCAAGTATAGCTTCAAAAACTTAATCTAAACTTTTATGGAGTTAAAACTTAATTATTACCAATTTTTATAATATCAAAAAAATTTAAAATCAACTTTATGTGACCACAGAATGATCCAAAATAACTTTACGTAACATTATACAATTTTTAGAATTTTGGATAATTTTTGTCTTATAGTGTATTAATATTAGTAAATGCGTGGAAGTTATTGTGCGATGCTTCATATACTATCCCGATGTACAGAGCTCATGCAACTCACACGTGGAGACATGCGGGTATATAAAAGATTTGATAACGCCCTACTTTCAAGACGCCTTTTGGGTAGCTCAGTGGTAATAGAGCCACCAGGTTCAGCCTAGGTATCTACCAAGTCACGAGTTCGAATCCCCGAATGATAAAGGAGTTTGGTTGTACTTTGTGGGGCCTTTCGGGGCCCGCATCGGTATGGGGGTATATAAAGGATTTGATAATGCTCTACCTTCAACTCGAGTTTTGGGTAGCTCAGTGGTATCAGAAAGTCTAAGACAGTCCATGACTATGTCTTCCAAACAATTCCACTGTAAGAGATTAAAACTAACGAAGAAAGAGAGTAGATACTGTGTGTAAGGTTCCTAAGAGAAAAGCTGATGAGAGTTGTGAGCCCGTAGAGCCATGAGAGTGAGAAAGAGCGTTGTGTCTCAGCTATCATAAAATTGCTGGATCAAACTAATGATGGTTGATTTAGCTTAACCCACTTTGCCCTACCAATGCTGCTGATTTCCCTACTTCGATATTCAGTGAGAATCTATTAAAAATCATACTACTGGACCTACTCGGATATGCAAAATCCACATCAAGAAGTTCTACTTGGCCTATCATCATTTTGGGTTGATAACTTTCAGGATCATCAGGTTCAATCTTCGGATACCGATCTAATATGGCAAAGACAGATCTAAGCGAGTTTAAGCCCTTGGAAAAGTCAGCGGTCATACTACCAGCATCGGCTATAACATGGCCAATGTTAAAGGAAAGCTATGAAGATTTGAAGCAGGGCTTTTGTTGTGACAGAGCCATGAGAGATGAGCTTGCCACCATGCCAAAAACTAAGGGCCCAAATGTAGGACGTTAGGCTTTGAGAGGTGCCAAGCACAGCTCCAGCAAAAAAAGATTGTTTGATGTTCTCTCTCTATGGGCCTTCTTGGGCTTTTTGGAGCATTTTGACAATTCGGTCTTGGGAACAAAAGGTAGTGATGGTGCGGAGATTGGAAATAGCTTCCCCTGCCGGCTTGTTACTTTCATCCTGAGCTTTTATGGACTTCTGAGACATGCTCTTTAGAATAACTCTTCTGGCATAGTGACAAGCAACAATAAGAGGTTGAAGTGCTATCATTATGATAGCTAGCCTCCAAACAATGATCAAGATCAATGTGTAGGCTATGGTTACAGCTGACACTATTTGTGTCAGAAGACTCATTCTGTTACCTACTAGCGATCGCACCTGAAGACGAGCATAGAAAATTTTTACTATTAATATTTTTTCAATTGGAAACAGCAGAACAATTATACTTCAGGTCACCCTCAATAACAATCAGCGACTTTGGTCAAGGATAAGTCTCACTGACTTCTAGATGATGGTGAGGCATCTATTAGCTCAGGATTCCTCAATACTGAGTCTACAAAGCAACAAGTCAAAGTTGCTCTTACTATGAAAGTAGACTTATAATTTGACAGAGAGAAAGCTGAAGTACGTTGACTTATATGCCTTCCTGCAATAATCACCATCTGTCCCATTGTTTCAGCCATGTTTTATCCCACATTTACTTTAGCTTTTAAAGTATAGTTTTGGTGTAACCAAAGGTCGGTACGGAACGGTATTCATTTCTTTGGCACCACTCGTTAATACCAGTTGGTATAGGTATTTTTAGTTTGGTACCAGCCGGTTTCTAAAATACCGGCCACATACCAGCCGGTACTGTAAATTTTGAAAAGATGAAGGATTCATTTGTAATTTTCAAAAAATTAACAATAAAACTAAAATGACGCCCCACCCACCCCCTAGTCTATCTTTGCGTTCCTCACCTCTGCTCTACCCACTCTCCCGAACCTTCTTCACATCTTCATCTTCTACGTTCTCATGTCTCTCTTTCACACCGACTCTCATCTCACTTCTTCACTCACCAGTCACCACTGCCGCCCTTCTCTCTCTCTCACACACTGGCAGTGTTTCTCCTTCACTCATCCTCCCCGATCCACCACGCCCGCACGTCCACACATCCCCGATCCACAGGCTTCACTCACCACTCATTCGCACCACGTCGTCACTGCTGCTCGCCCAGATCCACACGGCTACCGCTACACACCCGAAGCCTGTGACAGTCACCCAACCCAATACTCGAAGGTTGAAGCTAGTGAATTATTTTTGGGTGTATTTTTTGAGTTTTTCTTGCTAGTGAATTTTTTCCTGCTTAAGCTTAATTGCATTTTTTATTATGATCAATTGGATCTTGGATTTGTGAATTAGTTGGGAATTGGTTTTGTGATTTAGGTTGAATTGAATGAGATTTTGTGTGTATCTGGGTTGGAATTGGAGTTGAATGGTTACAGTGTTGTGATTTCTAATATGAATATTGGAGTTGAATTGAATGAGACACTATGGTTTTGGTATTTGTGTGGGTTGGATTGGAGATTAGAGATGAATTATTGTTTGATTGATTTATTTTTGGTTTGGTTATAAAATAAAGATGAGTTTAAGTTTATCTAATTAAGATAAAATTATGATAAGTTTTTGGATGAATGAAATGCACGGCCTCATATGAATATGTGATGATGTTGATGAATTGAACTGATTCAATCATTCAATTGAAAGTTTGTAAGTTGAAACTTGAAAGTTGAAACAACTTAAATTAAAAATTTAAATCGACAACATTAAAGATGTAAACTTAAAAAGACTTAAATCATTAATTGACAAATTCTTAATATTTGTGAAATGGTATTTTATTTTTAGTATTTGAGTATTTACTATTGACTTTAGATAAATAATTAGTTGAATATAAAATTATGCAATTGTAAATTAATAATAATTCGGTTGTATTTAAAGATAGTATTTGCCTATTTGGGTAAATAATTAATTGAGTATAAAATATGTTGAAATTGAATTTTTTGGTAATATATATGTGAGGGGTATCATAAATATTTATAATAGATAATGTGTGAAAGTAAAGATGTAATAAATGTATCCCAAAAAGAACTTCTTTTTTTCAAATTGTGAACATGTTGTAGGTTCCAATCATTTATACTTAGACTTATTAATGTCAATTAAAAATTGTAAAAGCAACTTATATATTTAAGAACGAAATATAGAATAGTGTATATAATATTATGGTTTGTTAGAAACGAAAAGAAGATTCAAAGCTTTAAATAAGAAAAAAAAACATTTTCAAAGAAGTTATATCCTTCAACTTGATCCTATGTTATGAATATATCCTTCAACTTGATCAGCATGTTATGAATAGATATGTATGAACAATTGTATAAGATATGTCATTCATTATTTGGCAATTAAGTAAATCATATAATACCCTTCAACTTGATCCTCATGTTTGAAACTTTGAATTGAAATTGTTAGAAATAGAAATTATTTTATGAATGTTTTGTGATTATTGGAAATGTAAATTGTTGGAAATTGTTAGAAATGGAAATTGTTTTAGAATGTTTTGTGATTGTTGGAAATGAAAATTATTTTATGAATATTTTGTGATTATTGGAAATGCAAATTGATTTATGAATGTTTTGTGATTATTGGAAATAGAAATTGTTGGAAATGAAAATTATTTTATGAATGTTTTGGAATTGTTGGAAATGGAAATTGTTTTATGAATGTTTTGTGATTATTGGAAATGGAAATTGTTTTATGAATATTTTGTGATTATTGGAAATGAGAATTGTTAGAAATTGTTGGAAATGGAAATTGTTTTATGAATGTTTTGTGATAATTGGAAATGGGAATTGTTAAAAAATTTTGGAAATGGAAATTGTTTTATGAATGTTTTATGATTAATGGAAATGGAAAATGTTTATATATGTTTTGTAATTGTTGGAAATAAAAAGTGTTTATGTATGTTTTGTGTAATTATATATGTTGAATAATTGAATTGTTAGTTTTTGACTTATAGTGAATTGTGTTCCATGAAATTGAATTGTGTGTAATGTAATCATACAAAATGAGTTATATTATATAAGATAGATATGCACATTGTGTAATGAAATTATGTGTTATGTATTTTGATATATGTATTCATTTATTTTTATAGATAAATGGAAGGAAGTTTAAGTATTTATGATCAACCCACTTCAGAAAGATACAATGATTCAACTTGGGCTCATGCTGCATTGGTTCCTGGTATGAGGAACCATATTATTTGCTTGTTTTGTAACAAGCATTTGAAAGGTGGAGGAATCACCCGATTAAAAACACATTTAGCTGGGGTTAAAGGAGATGTAGAATCCTATAAAAAAGTAAGCCATGATGTGAAGTGACAGATGAAAACATTGCTTGATGAATATCAACATGAGAGATATAAAAGGGAAAGGTTGAATTTTGAAATTGGTAGTGGAAGTTCGTTTTTTAGTTTTCGTGGTAATTATAGAAATGTTGAAGGTGGTAGTAGTAGTGGTGGTAGTGGTACATCTCAGGCCTAAGAAGAAGTACCTGAACCTGATGTGAGGAAGAGAAGAAGGCAAGTGACTAGTTTCTTTGCACCACGAACAACTCCTAGATCCTAACCTTTAATTCATAGTGCAATGCAATCAAGAGATGCAGCTCAAAATGTCGATATGGCAGTAGCTAGATGGTGGTATGATACAGGTTTGTTATTTAATACTTCTCAGTCTTATTATTATCAACCTATGATGGACGCAATAGCCTCTTGTGGTCCGGGATACAAAGGTCCTTCGATTGAGGACTTAAGAGGTAAACTTTTGAGTTGTTGTATTTCTGAAATTAGAAGTTATTTGGCTGAAAGAAGAGTGAATTGGAGTACTTATAAATGTTCAATCATGTGTGATGGTTGGACAAATAGGAGATAAGAGCCTATTATAACTTTTTTGGTTTATTCTACAAATGGCTCTATGTTTTTGAAATCTATTAATGTATCTAGCCTTATTAGAAATACTAAGACTTTGTTTATGATATTTGATGAAGTTGTGAATGAAGTAGGGCCAGAAAATATTGTTCAGTTTATTACTGACAATAACTCCGCTTATAAAGCAGCAGGAAAAAGGTTGCAAAATAAGTATAATTCTTTTTTTTGGACTCCTTGTATTATACATTGCATTGACCTAATGTTGAAAAATATAGGGGATCCTATGTATTTTCCTGTTATTAATAAGACTATACAAAAAGCAAAAAAGGTGACAAAGTTCATTTATAATTGTGCATAAGTATTGAATTTGATGACAAAAGAATTTACCAATGGTAGGAATTTGTCGTCAAAGTTCATTTATAATTGTGCATGAGTATTGAATTTGATGACAAAAGAATTTACTAATGGTAGGAATTTGTCATCCTGCTGTAACTAGATTTTTAACAAATTTCTTATCACTTCAGTCTTTTGTTTCAATGAAGAAAGAGTTAAGACAAATGTTTACAAGTGATAAGTGAATTGCATCTCAGTATGCTAAGTCTAATTCTGGAGTGGAGGTTTGTAATATTATACTGGAAGATAGAGAATTTTGGTCTCAATGTCAATTTGTTATCCGAGTTTGTAAGCCTTTAGTAAAGGTGCTTCGCTTGGTTGATAATGAAGAAAAGCTAATAACGAGTTATATTTTTGATGCCATAGAGAGAGCGACGAAAACAATTAAAGCCAATTTGAAACATAGGCCTTCTTTATACACACCATATCTTTCAATCATTAATGAGAGAAGGGAAAGACAAGTTTCTTCTCCATTGTTTGCAGTTGGGGCTTTTTTTAATCCTAGTGTTTATTTTAGACTGGATCTTACTAAGCAAGCTGAAGTTAATAGAGGAATGCTTCTAACCATTACAATAATTCTTAGCGTTGACACGATGTAAGATCTCTTAAGCTCACAAATAGAGCTTTATAAGTTGTCTTATGGGAATTTTGGAATGTCGATTGTTATTCAACAAAGAGGAAAACTTTCTCCAGATATTAGTTATTTCCTTTTTCTTATTTGTTGAAAATTAATTATCACTTTATTTTGTTTATAACGTTACTTTTGTTATCTTATAACTTGCAGTTTCTTGGTGGGATCAATTTGAAAATGGTGTTCTAGAATTGAAAAGATTTGCAATTTAGATTTTAAGTCAATGTGTTAGTGCAACAGGCTGTGAACGAAACTGGAGCATATTTGAATTTATCCACTCCAAAAAAAAGGAATAGATTGGAGCATAAGAGGTTGAATGACTTGGTTTTATTTTGTTACAATTTAAAGCTTCAAGAAAGGTATATTATTACCATTATTATCATTATTAATTTCGATATAATTTCTTATAATTTTCTAATTATTAAAACTTATTGTCTTAATAGTACAAGTAGTTCAACTGATCCAATTTTCATTGATAATATTGATCTTTTGGCGGATTAGGTTTTTGAAGAACATAATTTGGTAGATGTTAATGACTTGGAAGATAATATTAGATAGGAAATCATTGACATGTCATTTGATGCATTAAATTTGAATGATAATAACTGAAGCTCCTCTCAATGATGAGGATTTTGTACCAAATGATAATTGGGGTCAGTGCAGTTATAGCGGGTATCCTCCCGTTGACGATTGAATTTCGTTCCAGTTTTTTTCATTTTCTTTTAATTTTACTTATATTTGATGTTTATGTTAAATTCTATATATGTAATGTAATTGTAAATGTTTTTATTTCAGGTTTAACTTTTACTTGGATGTAATGTTTTTGTAAATGTT
Organism: Erythroxylum coriaceum; assembly: GCA_026874005.2. Lineage (NCBI taxonomy): Eukaryota > Viridiplantae > Streptophyta > Magnoliopsida > Malpighiales > Erythroxylaceae > Erythroxylum > Erythroxylum coriaceum. The sequence continues at coordinate 3,571 of JANQAP020700048.1, read as the reverse complement.
AAATTGTAATGTAATTTAAAATTTTAATGTAATTTAACTTCTACTTGGATGTTTTAATGTAATTATTACTTATTAAAATGATAAAATTGCATTATTGTAATATTTTAAATACTTTGTATTATTCTTAATTTTATTTTTGTATTATGATGATTTTCTTTTTTTATATTAATTATGATTATAATTTATATGTAAGATATTTAAAAATTATTGTTATTTCATATTAATTGTGATTATTATTTATTATTATGATTTTTGAAAACAGGGTTGATATAAACTTGCAAAGTATACAATACAACTGTACAATATACCAATGGACTATTTTGTAAATTTTAAAAATTTCAGGGACTATTTAATAAATTTTAAAAATTATCCGAAATAGTATCTGGTATTGACCGGTACCGGTACAGTACCGTACCAGAACCCATTCTGGTACTAAATCAAGTATGGTATTCGCAACTTTGGGCGTAACTATGTTTGCAGACATTTGAATTTATGATTTTTTTTTTATTATCAGACTTCTAAGGGATGTCTAAAGTATAACCTGAATTAGATGGCTAAACGTTGTCTATATTATAGTAGTTAAATTAAATGACATAGACCATAAATACTTACCATATTTGCGTCTTTGGATAATCTAGAGCAAATAGCAGCACTTGAATTAATGCTTGTCTTGGTCAAACCAGCCAACTTCAAAAGTTAGTATTTTGGAAAGCATCCTCTCTGTCACCCTCTTTGTCAAGTACTCGCCCATGTATTCAAAACTATAATGCTGAATTATATTTATCACGAACGAAAACACTGCCAATCCCACAAAACATAATGCATCGGTCCTAGTCTTCTCGTTGATTTCATTGTGGTCTTTCGAGAAATATAATGATAGCATTGAACCCAAAACAAGAGAGTAAACTGGTTGAACTCCTCCAAATAAGATGGCACCTAAGCAGCCAAAACTTGCTTTCTTCCATTCTGGCAAATTCAATGCCAGCAATCTTTTGAACGATGGCACAGGCAATTCTCGCTTCTCAACCGCTGCGCTTTTCTAATGGAATCGATCCTCGACTTGGTGCTATTGAATTGGTTGAGCTCGACCTACTCACTTGTGACAGCCTACGACTACTAGTATTGCTAATGTCCTTTCTGACAATATAAGATAAGTAGAGCGAGCTAGAACTGTCCTCATCTTCTCTGGTACTTTCATTTTTTATTCGTTGAAGACGAAGTAGTGACATGTAGAGGCCATCCTCATTCTTAATTAATTCGCCATGAGACCCGGTTTCCATGACCTGACCATTTTGGATCACCACAATCGGATTAGCATTGCGGATGGTGGAAAGACGGTGGGCAATGATGATTGAGGTGCACCCAATGAGGCCTTATCTAAGGCTTCCTGGACAATATGTTCAGATTCTGAGTCTAATGCACTTGCTGCCTCGTCTGGAAGGAGAATTCTTGGTGCTTTAATTATTGCCCTGGCACTGGCAATCCTTTGGCTTTGTCCTCCTGATATTTGGACTCCCCTCTCACCTACCTATTAATCAACAATTGGTATCTTCATTTCATAAAAATTTTCAGTTATTCCTTTTATTTCTTTTTCTGTTCATAGTAAAGGTTACTTTCTCTTTTGTTTGATCAGTAAAGGTAAACTAGCAACTACTAACCTGTGTATCTTAACCTTGAGGCAACTGAGATATGAAATTATGAGCATTGGAAGCTTTAGCTGCTTTAACAACCTCTTCCATGATAGCATCTTCTTTGCCAAATAATATGTTCTTTTTAATATTGGTGGCAAAACAGTGCAGGCTCTTGGCTCACGAATCCCATTTGTGACCTTAGCCACTTGAGTTGCAGCTTATCAACAGGGAGGCCATCAAGAAGAATCTCGCCACCAAGTGGGTCATAAAATCTCTGCAAGAGTGCTATCACTGTGGACTTGCCTGATCCACTGCCACCCACCAAAGCCACAGTCCTTCCTGCTGGAATTCTCAGGCAAAAATCTTTGAATATTATGCTTTCCGGCCTTGAAGGATATGCAAACTCCACATACCTGAACTCAACTTCTCCTCTTAACGTTTTCTAAAGTTTCACCTTTCATGTTCTCTAGGTCTATTTTTGGAACTCTTTTTATTACATCCATGATACGCTCTTCAGCTGAACACGCTTCGGAGAGGTACTTCACTTTGGATAGACCAGCGCCAAGTGCTCTGAACCAAAATATGAAAATCAAATCCATGCAGAAAAAAAATAAATATTTAAGGTGTAGCCAAGATAACATATTAGGATCAAGGTTTTAAGTTGTGAATTAGAGCAATTGCTACTATCGCAACTTATCATAATTTGATTTTTTTTAAATTATGCAGTAACTCATAATTTGTAATTAAAAATTTTATGTCGGACTAAAGTAGGAAGAAATAAAATTTAGTGAACGGATGGAAAACTTACAATCCGCCCGTTACAATGGAGGCGCCAACAGAGAAAATAGTGCCGCCTTGAGCATCATGGTGCATGACCAATCTGCTACCATAATAAGACATGATAGACCAAATAGCAAAAACAACAGCATTACTTCCGACGGTTAAACCCTTAGCCAAGCCCTGTTTTAAACCCTGAATATTCTAATACCCCTGCATATGCTGCTGTGGTTTTGTTCTCACCCACAAAAGAATAGACCGTTCCTGATTGAAGATATTGCCTGCTCTGCTATTGTTCCTGCCTTGTCATACTCTTTCCAAATCTTCCTTCACAACCCGTTAAAGTTCTTCCATAAATTAGACCAGGAATCACGAGCAGCACTACAAATGGAAACCCCACAATTGCTAGCCTCCATAGTAGTATGAAGCTCACAAGGTAAGTACCGCAAAACATGGAAACCTTCATCAAAAAGTTTGGGATCTGCAAAAATTTTAACATCCTTGCGTTGGTGCATACAGAATGGACATTATAATTGATGTAACTCTCTTACAATAACCAAGTTTAGTTAACTCTTTTTTTTTTTTAAAAATAATTAACTATAAATCTTTCAGCTATCCATTTGTAAATCTAATATCAATGCACAAATATTTTAAATAAATATATATTTTTTAATTAACTTACTTGTTAAATTTTATATACATTAAATACCTATATAATATTTAAATTATACTTTTACCTATTTCAAATATATTAACTCAACATTATAAAAATTCAGTATATACATAGAGTGTTAATATATGTAACAATATATAATAATGTAATTAATTACTTGAATCTATATGTATTTACGTAAGTCTATGCATAAAAATTATAGTTATTTTTAATAATATTTGACAAATAAGAAATTTTGATGAGACTAACTGATGGAGAATCATAGGCATGTGAAAGACAAGAAGAAAAGCATACATGGTGTGATCCGCCTCAAGGAAGCCTAGGATATGACTTGCATAGACATGAGCTTGCAAAAGGAGGCTTAGGAGCTGAAATTGGATCAGATTTGAAGTTTGAATGTGCAAGGCAAGGGGCTGAATGAAATTCCCATATCAAAGGCCCAACATTCAAGTCTAATGTTCCTAAAGATCCATTACAAGATGTTGGAGGC
>JANQAP020699889.1:0-13078 GCA_026874005.2 Erythroxylum coriaceum | reverse complement strand
GGACTAGTCGACTGTTCTAGGAGCTGAGCTGAGACTAATAAAGGGGAGTTTTGAGAAGATAATCTGAAAGTGATTAAAGTGTTATCTCTGGAAGATAACTTACGTAGTAAGATATTTTGCATGCATGAAAGTGACAGACTATGGTATCAGAGCAAGCATGAATAAGCATGAACAAGAGTCAGACTCCGAAAGCGGGGTTAGACATATATCCTAGCTCTGGCATTGTTGAGTACGGGCCATCTCCCTCATCATTCTGGAGTTCTCCGCTAGTTGATCTGTAACACCACATTGTTTACGGAGATTATGTCCAGAACTTTCTTCCATCTCAGTTCTTTTGGCTCTTCTTCTTCATCGGACTCTTTACTGTTGAGTCCTCCTCTGCCTACTGAGGCAGTGCTGAACTCGAACTCGCTTAACTAGCCCTAATCTTCATGTGTCTTCTGGATGACATCCCGAAGTTCCATGTTGTGGGATTCAAGGATTTTAGCCCTCCATAAATGGTGATGGTTTAGGAAGTCAGGGAGATCAATAGTTAACCCACTACAATCTATGCCATAATATTCAGCAATGGCAGAAACTATGTACCCTACACCTAAATTATTGCTTCTCTTGCGTAAAGTCATAATAATAGCAATTAGCACATGTGTGGATGTGCACACTGGAATGCTGTGGTCCATGCACTATAACATAAAGAGTTCCTTTATAGAACACTTATTAGTTTCTTATTTATCAAAAACTAGCTGACACATGAATTTGTGCAGCAGTAAATGCTAGTGGGACCTTAATATGTTGTTATAAGCATTTTTGGCATAAAATTGCTCTATTCTAATGAGTTCATTCCAATAGTGAGAAGGATGAAAAGCGTCACACTAATCAATAATGGAGGATTCTTGGAACCCACACATATCGCACATGATTTCTATGTTTAATTCATAAGCTCTTCCTCTTAGCCTAAACCATAATTCCTTGGGGTTCCTAGGTTCATAGGGTAGGAAAGTGTAAAATTCCAAAGTAAGCTCCTAGTAGATAGGAAATTGAAAATAGATAAATTTGGCCCATCGGATTCTTTCAGCTAAATTCTCTACTCTATCGCGCAATTCTAACCTATCGAGCATTTCAAAATCAAAATATTTAGGAACTACTATTTCTCTAGCATTTAAGGATTGGAAACAAATACCTTCCTCCTCTATGTAGATCGAGAAGGGCACTCTAAAGTCTGCTGCTCTGTTTCTTCTCCCTCATCCCGTAAATTGATTTTGTCCCAATGATTGCTCCTATCTGACTGATTGCTTAATGCGCAGTATATTTGCTTGTGAATAGGTAGGGTTTGGAAGAAATTTATAAGCTTGAAATTTTTGTAGAGAGATGAGAGAGTGTTTGCAAGTTTGAGAACTAGAGAGATAAAGTAAAAGTGAAAGTGAATGAAAAAGTGAAGTTAGAACTAAATATATAGGTGGTTAAAAGGGTAAAATGGTAAATTTTCTTTAAACTTTGCGTGTTCCCCTTTCCTTCCCAATCACATTCCTAGTTGAAATTGCCTTTGCTAGTTAACCTACTTGGACCTCCAGATTGTGTATTGAAGAGGCATCTTTCTTAGTGACTTTCTAGAACTTGCTTTTAAGCCTATTATGTGCATCCTCTATGCCTCCAATTTTATCTAAAATCCTATCCAACTTGGATTCCATTGAGCTCGGTTTATCTTATTGGAAACCTTGTTATCCTTGGGGTTTGAATTGTCCTCCAACATCGTTCGTCTAAGAGAAGTTAGGGTGTTTTTTCCACCCAAGGCCGTATATGTTGGAGTAGGGATTGTTTCCCCCTCCTTATCCATATTGACCCATATAACTAACTTGTTATGGATCGTTAACCTTTATTAAGAAGCAGTCCACCGTATCATAGTCCATTTGTCCACAAAGTTCACACTTTAGTTGCACTGCTTTTACTAAAGCTAAGGATGAAGCCTTCATATTGTTGAGTTGTCGAGTTAAGTTGTCAATTTTTGCCTACATCTCCATCATTTGATCAACAGCTCAACTCCTTTTTAATTCTTGGAAGGTAGTGGGTTGTCTACTTTGCCCATTTTTCTATAGGCAACTCTTACTCGTTATCTCCTCTATCAGCTCTTCTGCTTCATCAATCGTCTTTCTCATTAGTGATCCTCCTAAAGCTCCATCAATCATGCCTTTCATATATGGGGTTACTACATTATAGAATGTTTGCAACAAGAACTCCTTAGGTAAATTATAATATGGGCATTTCCATTACAAATCTTTGTATCATTCTCACGCTTCATAGATCGATTCCCTGTCACTTTTCTAGAAGTTGGTAATCTCCTTAATAATCTTCGTGGTATTGATAAGGGGAAAATGATTGTCTAAAAAGGCACAAACAAGTTAATCCCAAGTAGTGACATTGGCTGGGTTGAGGGAGTGGTACCAACCCTTTGCTCTATCTCTTAAAGTAAAAGGGAAAAGATTAATTCTTACCGCATCCTCCGACATTTAATGGTACCGAAAGGTATCACATATTTCAAGGAAGTTTACTATATGTGCATTAGGATCTTCATTCGTTAGTCCATAGAATTGCACATTCAGTTGAAGCATGTTTAAGAGGGCTGGTTTAATTTCAAAAGAGGTTGCTTGTATGGGTGGCCTAGCTACTCCTTAGTTAGCCACATTGAATCGTGGTTTTATGAAGTCCATAATTTGTTGATGTTCTTAATTGGCTCCGTGATCCAAATCTTGCTTAAATTCCTCAACCATTGTTGCTTTTGTGATTTCTTCGTCTTCTTCGCACCGAGCTTTACTAATTAATCATTCTAATCTAGTGATATCTAGCTCTATGGTTTCAACTGCATGACTAGAACTTCTCGTAACTCTTGTGTTCATACAAGAGCATGGATTCAGAAATAGAAAGAAAGAACATAAACTAAAAACTATCTAAAACGTCTTAGATTAAAGAACTAAACTAATCACTTCCCTGACAACAGTGACAAAAACTTGATTAGGGTTTAGTTGTGTGTAAGTTTTAATTGTTAACCCTTGATAATCCATAAGCGCACAGTTTATTAGCGTAATACCAAAGGTGTTGATCCCATAAGGAGGGAACTAATCTAATCCTAAAATCTAAGGCTAGAAACAAATAATAAAAATGCAAGATGGAATGAAACTAATACGAGAATTTAATTCAATCAATCAAATTAAGAATTAAGCATGAAAATACTAATTACTAAGAAAATTGCAACACTCCCAAGAATTAGCCCAAGGAAATTACCAATTTAAGAGAAAAGGAATTTTACCTATCCTTAATGCTAACATAACTGATTATTAATTATTAGATTGTTGGTTTTAAACTATCCTATTATTAATTACTCTCTCTTGAGTTGTAAACATTAACCTTAAATCATAAACCTTATTCAAATTATGGAGGCTGCAATCTCTCAATTCACAACCTATCCAAAACCATAATTATTTCTGAAATTTTTTAATAAACTATCGGAAACCTATGCAAGATCTCTCTTTGCACAAATTATTGATCTGATTTAATTTTGGTTTCTATTAAATCACTTAACTCTTGTTACTCCAATTTATTCATTTTTCATTCAATTGACCCTTTTAATTTATTATCGAATTATGCAATAGTAGAATCAAACCGCAATAATATCCAATAAACAAATAAACAATCAGATTCTCATTAAATCAAGAATAAAATTTCAAAGGTGTGTTTAGAACATCCTTAACATTCTAAATCCTATCATCAACTGTTCAATCCAATTTTATACAATTATAAAACTGAAAAGAATAGGAAATACAATCTAAAATGGATGACAGGAGGCAGCGACGTGGGGAAACCTCTTGATTTGGGAAATACTTCAAGTCAAATTCTTTTCCTCTTCTCTCTTCCTTCTTCTCTTCCTCTATCTCTTGATGATCTCTCTCTAGGGTTTCTCAAGGTGGCTGACGCAAAAAGCTCATTTCTCTTTCTCTTTTCATTCTTTTTATATCCTCTTATGTTTTAGGTAACCCTAATGTTTTTTTGAGGTCTAAAAGGTCCAAAAAAACCCTCAAAACTTGACATCTGTGAGTGTCCGCTCGATGCAAGCCACAATCGTGGCTCACATTTGAACCTCTGCCACGATCGTGGCATGCAGGCCACGATCGTGGGTTGTTTTTCCAACCTGAATGTCTCTAAAACTCCTTCATTTTTAATGTTGACCCTAAAACACTAGCAAACACAACAAGGTACCTCAAAAACATTATATTTAAGCTCAAAGTCTTACCCATAAAATACTTAAAACAAAAATAATTAACAAATTAACACAATTCTAACCTAAACATATACTCAATGATTGAATTAATAGCTGAACACATATCAAACTGTACCCTAAAACATGATGTAATTTACACTTATCAAACTCCTATTTTTTTGTTTTGAACGGATGAATGCTTTTGATAAATGTTGTGCTTAAACCTTACAATATATTAAGAAATCGAATTAGGTAAATTGTGTAGGGTTGTACAATGAGAGTTAGCACCTTATAGACCTGTATTTATTAAGTTAATTGATTAGTTAGAGAGAGATCTTGACTAATTTTGTTGATTACCTATAGGATAGCTTCATAACTAGTTAAATTATTGGATTGATTTTGTAGATTGATAGATTGCATTGTCAATTCCATTTAATTTGGCTAGGAACATTTGGTTAAACCTTAAGAGAGGATGATTGAAACATCAAGACATCTTAGGTAAGGCATAATTGAATCAACAAATTAGGAGGGAGACAAGATAGTAAGAAAGTGATCTCTAATCTTTAGTCTTGAAATCAAAGTTTCTACACTTTTGTTACATTATTTGGTCATTGCTAGTTTGTTTGATTTAGTTAATTTTTTAGTTTTTATTATCTGAATTTGAGTTTTAAATAAAGCATAACCTGAATTAAGTGGTGCCTAAGCACAATTTCTGTGGGACGATATCCTCTTTTTGCTATAAGTAACAACCCGTATACTTGCAGTTTTTAGCGTAAAACAAGTGGTTTATTTTTGCATTCCATAAAGAGGAGACAAAAAAGTGTCAAAAGGAATAAACAATAGCAAAGTTATGGCCATAAGATGCATCTCGTGACCATGAAAAACTTGTCATTGACGTGCTTGAGTCTACGACCATCACTAATTTATCATAGGTGTGACATGGTTTGTATGGGTGTGACACCAATGTCACACTTGTGACACCATGGCTCACAATCGTAAGCCCCCATGGAGGCTAGTCATGACCGTGACATTACAAATCACTCCCGTGACTTTTTTCCAGCTCACTTGAAATCCTAGTTTTCACTATAAAAGAATATGTTATGACAACAAAAGGTTAGTTCATCATTTTTGGGGTTTCGAGATAAGAAAAGGCAATAGAGTGTCATTCTTGTGGAGAACCATGGAGAAAATGGAAGGTTAGGCTTTCCGACACTAACTCGAATGTGAAATCGATGTTGAGTCACGATTAAGCATATCTTTTCATTGTCTAATGTTGAATCTCTCTATATGGATTGATTATGTTATCCTATGTCTATAGACATGGGTTTTCATGCATGAATGATCATTAATCTCATTATCGTTGGATCATTTATGTATGATCTCATTACTAGAATCTTGAATATAATCCATAATTGTCATGTTTGAGATTTGTTTGTAACTACTAATGGTTTCAAATCATTAGGGATAATGTAACTGAGGTAAAATGAACTGAGCTTGTGTGGTTATTGCTTAGATTAGTCTATTTTCCATACCATAATGCAGCTTCTTAATTAAATATAAAGAGCGTATTCTAGGTTATTCGGTAGTTAGGTTTAATTAACAATCTTATCTTAATTAAACATGTCCTAGGTGAAAACAGGGATGAACAGAGCTTATTATTAGTCTATGACCAATAGTTTTAAGAGAGAAGTGAAAGCATCATAACAATGAATTATGTTTAATCGTGAGTACGTCGATATTGATCCTAGAACTGGGCTTTACACATATTCGACACTTTTATCACTTTCAACTATTTTCTATAAATAGTTTTTATAGTTTAATTTTATTTTGTTTTCTCAATTACATCAACTCAAAACCCTACTTTTGTTTCCTTTAAATCAATTATTTTCACTACAAGAATTAACAAAAAATTATCTGTGGATATGATCCCAACTCACCGCAACTATAAATTTTTAGTGTGTAGAGTTAGGTAAATTTTGTAATGCATTAAACATGAGTTGTCACTAACCAACATGAATTTTTCTTACATGTAAATTATTACTTTGACAAAGTCTTTGGATCAAAAAAATATGTTGAGCATCATTCATATGACCTATAAGAGGTAATTCCTACAATAATCATTAGTTCCTATAATTAAATCCTTTGTTGGTCTATACCAATGGAGGTGATTGAGGTAGCTGTATTCATTATCAACTCTATTAAAGCTCTTAGTCTAGATGGATTCAATGGATAATTCTTTGAAAAAGCTTATAGATACATTAGATAAGATGTGATTAAAGATATCATAGAAAAAATAGTAGAATGTTGAAAGCTTGGAATAAAACACTCTTGTGCCTAGTTCCAAAGTCAACCCAATCCCATTTCCCTTAATAATTACATGTTTATATCTTATTACAACACATTCTACAAGATTAGCTCAAAGATATGTTCTAATATGTTCAAGTATGTGTTACCTGATTTAATCAATGATTCTTAAATTGCTTTCATAAGAGATAAATATTAAGGACAACATTTTGATAGATCAGGACCTATTAAAAGACTACTACATCAAGGGCTCATGGTAAAATTATGCCATTAAAATGGATGTTTATAAAGCATTTGACACTCTATTTTGTACATTTGTCTTGCACACACTAGAGGTTATAGGATTTACAAAGCCTTGCATAACATGGATAAAAGATTGTATCACTACTACATATTATAGCATAGTAGTAATGGAGAAACTATAACCTTATTCAAAGGGTCTATGGAGATGAGGCAAGAGGATCCTTTCTCCCCTACCTCTTTATGATTTCCATAGAAGTATTCTCTAGGACCTTATAAAAAAACATATACAGTAAGAGTGATTTTACATATCACAAGAAGTGCTCCTTGTTATAAGTCTCTCAGCTTTCTATTACAGATGATGTTCTTTTATTTCATGGTAATAAAATACCATTCATCAAATTCTTGGGGAAATCCCTAGATGAATTTAGTAAGTTATCTAGACTAAGTATCAATAAAGAAAAGAGTTTCTTCATTGTCTCTAAATATAGTGAAAATGCAGTGGGAGATTTATAAGAACTAACTGTAATAGCCTCAGCTTCCTTACCCTTTAAATACCTTCCTACTATTATCAAGGAAGCCCACTTATTAGAAGTACTAAAGCTTGTTTAACTTGATCAAGAAGAGGATAGGAAGCTAAACTATTATAACATTAGCCTTTGCATGAAAGTTAAAACTAATTACATTTTTTCTTAAGAATCATGGCACTTACTAGGCCTCACATTTCATAGTACCCAAGTAGTTAATCAAGAACATTTGTAATAGTCCGTTTCAAACCTACTAAGGGTTTAAAGTGATAATCACATTAATTGCATCATATTAGAATAAATTTGGTACATTTAGGATATGATTTCATGATTTCATTCACATCCATAACATGAGCATATACATACATGAATTTTGATTTAGAAAAAAAAGTGCACTCAATTGACATGTTTTGAGGTATGAAAGTTTCTAAATAATTATGACATGTTTGTTCATTTCTAATGTCTTGTATTTTGATTTACTAATAAAAAAGAATTGATGGAATTAAATTAGTAATTTGGAGTTAATTGCTACAATTGGAAGATTGATGGATTAAAATGTACATTTAGACTAGGAAAATTTCAAGTAGCAAGACAAGTTGACATATGAAAATTTAGGATGACTAAGCCTATACAATGAGTGAAATATGGCAGTAGAAATTGAGTGACAAAGGGCCTAGGAACTGAGAGACATTTGGCATCCTAAAGAGTGAACAAGTAGCTAGCTTAGACACTTTACAAGTGTCCTCTTCACTCACACCACACAACACACACATGGCAAGCCTCTTCACTTGTTGAATTCTGCTGAAACTTTCTTCTTCCTCCTCTCACTGCCAAAAGCTTACTTCTCCCTCATATCTCTGTGTTTTTGCCTAAGTTTTCTTCAATTGCCATACCAAAATCCATGCATAAGTCCTTTATAAAGATAGTTATAGAAGTAGAACATTGTTTTATTTGTTGTCATCTTCTTATCTTTGCTAAAACCATCCTACTTTCACGTTTTTTTTAGATGATCTTGCATGCATGTAAAGCAAAGTAGACTTGATACATTGAGGTGGAATTTGAGCTGTACAAGTAAGTAAAATACTGGTGACAGCACAACAGCATGAACACTTCATCCTCAACCTAAGTGAAAGTTGTACGACTAAAATGTTAGCTCTGTGGATAGAGAGACCATGATACCATCGACTGTTACTTGATGAAGGAAGACAATTCGAAGCAAGTAAATTATATGGGGGCGCAATATGGACGAGGAGCGGACAACAATCCCTATTCCAATAGCTACAACCCTGGGTGGAAGAATCACCCTAACTTCTCTTGGACAAATAATACTAGAGGACAATTTAGACCACAAGGACAAGGAAGTTTCCAACAAGATAAACCAAGCTCAAAGGAATCCAAGTTGGATAGAATTTTAGATAAGTTTGGAACTCTAGACGATGCACAAAAGAAGCAGGAAGGCAAATTTGAGCAAATCACTAAGAACCATGCTTCTTCAATCCATAATCTGAAGGCCCAAGTAAATCAATTGTCAAATGCCTTTTCTATGGGAAATTTAGGAAACCTTCCTAACACTTCGGGAACAAAACCAAGGGAGTAACTAAAGGCTATTACACTTCGAAGTAGGAAGGAACTTGAACCACCCATAAGGACAATAGAGGAACCCATCCATCTTGTTAAAAAAAATCAAGAAAAAGATAAAGAAGTAGACATGAGTGAATATCCTCCTTATGTCGCCCCTCCACCATATCAACCTAAAATTCCTTTTCCTCAATGATTACAAAAGAAGAATTTAGATGCACAATTTACAAAGTTCGTTGAGAAATTAAAGATGTTATAGATAAATCTCTCCTTTGTAGAGGCGTTGGAACACATGCCTAAATATGCAAAATTTTTAAAGGACATATTATTAAAGAAGCATACTTGGGAAGAAAATCAAACGTTAACTCTAACTGGCACCTGCAGTTCCACAGGCACTAGTCAAATGCCATCTAAATTGAAAGATCCATGGAATTTCACAATACCATGTATGATTGTTGAGTTTGAATTTACAAAATGTTTGTGTGGTTTGGTGGCTAGCATTAATCTTATGCCTTTATCGATATTTAGAAAGTTTGGATTGGGAGAGGTCAAGCCAACATCAATGTGAATTTAGTTGGCTGATCAATCCATTAAAAGGTTGTTTGGAATAGTGGAAGACATTCTGATGTAAGTGGATAAGTTCATTATTCCTGTAGATTTTGTGGTTTTGGATTTTGAAGAAGAAAATAACTGCCCACTAATCTTAGGTTGACCATTTATAAATACAGGAAAAGCCATAATTGATATTCATGAAGGGAAATTAACACTTCAAATAGGTGAGGATCAGATCAAATTTAATATGAATAAGGCCTTAAAGAACCCAATAATAAGTAGCGCATGCAAGAAGGTTGAAATTATGGATAAAAATTTGCAAGAACAAGTTGAGAGTTGCATCACAAAAGTACAGTTAATGGAGGCAGAGGCAGACAATGGATATCAGAACCCTGAATCTAAAGGAGGTGATGAGATGGAGGAGTCAGATGTTCAAATACATCAAGATAAATTGGTTCGAATTGAAGCACCCATACCAACATATACAGAAAAACCACCGATACTAAAGCTTAAACCTTTACCTTCACATCTCAGATATACCTTTCTAGGTGAAGGTCAAATGTTACTAATAATAATCTCCAATCAATTGAATGAGAATCAAGAAAGTTGTTAAGTCAAGAAGACTTCACTTCTTCTATTGATTTTCATAAAAGTCAAATAATAATAATAATAGAAGTGTGTGAACTATTTTGATGAATTTGATAAGTGCGCAGATAAATATATGTGGCACAAATCATCAAATCAAAATGATACTTAAGTAAAAGTTGAATAAGATGGATCAGACGAAGTGATCAAGTCTAAGACATCAGACGAAGCAAGTCGATGTAATTAAAAAATGTGCTAGAACGTCAGTTAGTTGGAGTTGGTTATAGGACTCAACTAATAACAGACTTTAGAAGACTCTACAAGCAGATTTCTCAAGAAGACCATTGGAGATTTAGGTTATAAATACTAGTTATAGTCGTAGACTTCAATAAGAATTTTTTGAATGTACCAAAATACTCAAGAGAAATTCTGTGCTCAAGTGCTTATGCTGTGAAAAATATTTTGAGAGAAAAGAAAGAAAGAAAGAGAGCAAATACATTTGTAACGTTGGTGTGAAAGCTCAAACAATATCTTTTTGAGAGAAAGGAAGGCTAGAGCCTGAAGAGGCTAAGGAAGCAAATAAAGAATACTTTGTGAAAGAGACCTGAAGAAGCTCTGCAAGTGTAGAAATAATACTTGTAATATTGAAACAGATAGTGAAATCTCAGACAAACTCTGAGGACTGGACGTAGCCTAAGATTAAGGGTGAACCAGTATAAATCGCGGTGTCATATTCTCTAACTCTTACCTTTTTAATTTTCTTATTGTTAGAAGAATAGATACTAATTTTTGCTATTGCATTACTCATCAAATTAATTGCATTGTGTAAACTTGTAATTGTCTGAATTTGTCAAGAAAATCAAGAAGATTTTAAAAATTCATATCTTAGATGATTTAACACAATTCAACCCCCTTCTTGTGTATTTTGCATATTATACGTGATTTCTATATTAACAAGTGATTTACTTCAATTAGTATCAGAGTAAGGTTTCTAAAAAACACTCTTATAAAGTGAGGGTAAAGATCCATGGCTAAATCACATGTTTTTATAGCAGAAGGTGCCTTCGTCTCAAGACCCCCTGCATTCAATGATGAAGATTATCATTATTGGAAGGATAGGATACAGCTCTTCATAGAATCCACACACATTGACCTTTGGGATATCATTAAAAATGGTCTATATATCCCAACAAACAACGAAGGCAAAAGCATCTCTCGTGACCAATGGTCGGTTGATCAGAAAGCTCGCTTTCAATTAAACTCAAAGGCCAAGTTCTTTTTAAGTTGTACTTTAAGTAGAAGTGAATATAATAAGGTTCATGGATGCGAATCTATAAAAGAAATATGGGACACATTAGCCATTGCACATGAAGGCACAAACTAGGTGAAAGAAACCAAGATTGGTATTCTTGTTCATCAGTATGAGCTTTTCAAGATAAAATATGATGAGTCTATTGATCAGATGTTTAGACAATTCCAAACAATTATTAATGGACTTAAAGTTCTGGGGAGAATGTACGATAGTCAAGATCATGTCAGAAAGATTCTCAAAAGTCTCCCAAAAAGACGGAGACCCAAAGTAATAGCAATACAAGAGGCCAAGGATTTAAGCAAGCTAAAGCTAGACCAATTGCTTGGTTCGCTAAAAATTCATGGAGTAGAGCTTGATGTTGAAGATAAACCCAAAAAGGATAAATCTATTGCATTGAAGGATGGTCAGAAGAATCAGAAGATGCAGAAAATAGAAGTATAAAGATTGAAGAAATCAAGAATGATGATACTAGTGAATCTGATCAAGATTCAAGTGAAGATGAAGATGAGCTATCCTTCATTTTAAGAAAGATTAGAAGGATGTGGAAAAAGAAATCAAATGGAAATAAAGACTTCTCTTTCAAAAAGAATAGCAAAGACAATTCGAAGAATGAGAAAAGTTCTATTGTCTACTATGATTATAATAAACCAGGACATTACAAGTCTGAATGTCCATTGCTCAAAAGAAAACAAAAAGAGCATGATCGCAATATGGGAAGATCTGGATTCGTCTGAATCTGAATCCAACTCAGAAACATCAGAACAAGCAAATATATGCTTGGTAGCTGAAGGGGAAAGCAATGATGAGGTAATTTCTAACTTTGATGATCTTCAGGATGCCTATTTAGAATTGTTAGAAGATTCACATGTTATCTTAAAACAATATAGGCTATTAAAAAAGAAATTTATTAAAAATTTAAAGAACACAAAACTTTTGGAAGAAGAAAACGTCTGCTTCAAGAAACAATTAGATGATATGAAAAAGATAGTAACTGTAGATAGATCTGAGGAAATTAATCAACTATAACAAAGGATTAATAGTCATTCAACGGATTTATCGAAATTTACAGAAAGTACAAAAAAGATGAATGACATGAATGGAAGTTATAGACATCTAAATGATAAAAGCATATTAGGCTTTAATAATAGAAATACTATTCATAATAGTAATGTTCTTTATAATAAGAAGTTTGTTCATAAGAGGAATTTTGTTGCTAATAGAAAGAAAAAGGAACAATACTCTTATTATTCAAAGAAAAATTATAAGACTAACCCCAAAGGACCCAAGAAAATATAGGTAGCTCAAAAGGATATTATATATGCTGCAAATCTCCTTACTTTGAAGAAGCAACTACCACCAATGTTATTTGGACAGTGATTGCTCATGACACATGATGAGCAGAAGGTCTATGTTCCTAGACCTCCAACATAAACAAAGATAATCAGTAACTTTTAGAGACAACAAGCAGGGCAAAATAATTGGGATCAGCAAAATTGGTAAAGATTCCCTTTCGTCTACTGATAATGTTCTACTAGTTGATGGCTTAAAGCATAATCTAATCAGTATAAGTCAATTATGTGATTTTGGATTTGAAGTATCCTTTAATCAAAATTCTTGTATAGTCAAAAATAAGGACAGTTCCATATTCTTTTCTGCTAAGAGACGAAATAATCTCTATAAAATTAACTTAGACAATTTGAAAAGTCAAAATATTTCATGTTTTATATCAAAAGA
>JANQAP020699341.1:0-13083 GCA_026874005.2 Erythroxylum coriaceum | reverse complement strand
ATCATAACCGTAGTCATTCAATGTAGAAATTAAAATCAGAACAAACAATGAAATGAGACCATCTAGGTCAACTCACAACACGCTCCAGATTAACATTAGCTTCCATGATCTGGAAACGTCTGGATACGGATGTTCTATCCTGTATATCAACATTATGCAATACGCATATTGCATACATATTATTAATTGCACAATCACATAAACATTCATTTATACACATTTGCATATGTGTAATGGATAATGCATGCTCAATTTGACTATTCTGGGTATGTTTCCTTAGTCACGTCTCTTTATCATTCAAATCTTATCCTTTGTATATGTCTAGCTTATTCTTAGGTTTACACCTCAAGAACACTTGGTTATTCTAATATTATAAATCAATTTCTTGTCATTTCTTTTCTGACATTATATTCTCTCATAATACCCAATTCTCATTCACCTTTACTTAATACATGTTATTTAACTCCTCTGAATCAGAACTACAATCATATGAACATCTTCATTTGTACATGATCATTTTAAGTTCATCATTCAATCCTTTACTAAGGTTATTCTAACATTTTAAGATCACATAATATCCAATTTATCATTCATCTTTAGTCAATACTCATCATTCATCTGAATTGAATCACTTTAGCCATCAAAGGTTCACTTTCATTCTTATAACATCTCCAATTTTCTAGATTTGAACATATAATGTTCAACAATCCATTCTTAATTTATATCCTCATTCATCATCCTAAGTATATCACTAATTTAATCACTTATTCAAGCATCATTAGGCTCAATTCAAGCCTAAATGCATCACATGAAAGTGCCTAACCATTTGTTATGTCAAACTATACATAAAAGAAGCAATTTTGATGTTTAACCAATTCCTATGGTCGTGGACAACTTCCCAAAATCGTGGGATTTGTTAACAAAAAATTTCTGCCCTGTTAAGCATTCCCACGATCATGGGATTTATTGGCAGAAAATTTTCTGCCTTCGTTAAACATTCCCACGATCGTGGGAATTCTATAAGAAGAATCCTAACAGATTTTCTCAAATTTTCTAGCTTTTCTAACTCTTCCAAGTTACATCCAACTCCTCATATGCTTAGTCTATCATCTCTAGTTTAATTATTCATCATTTCTCTCTTCATTCCTACTTCCATTTCCACTCCATATCATTCACAACAAATCATGATCTATGTTTGATCATTAACTCAAAAATAGAACATAAAACATTCATTTACAAAATAATTTTTTGCAGTTCTTTCTACATCATTTTAATGCTCTTTCAATTCCAATCTCATCTCTACAACAACTTATGAAATATTGATCATCATAAACATAAAAACAAAACATCAATGTGTTCATTTCATCAACCACGTTCCAACATATGTAAAACACCATTTTATGATCATATACCCTCTAACTATCATCATACATGCTTCATTCAACAAATAAAGAAGAGTAATGCTTTATACTCACTTGTTTACTTCAAAATCTTCAAATTCTCACTTAACCCTAGCTTTCCTTGAGCTACAGGATCATCACCATTGTAGGGAGGAATGAGCTAGGTTTTTGCTAACAAAGAGGAAGAAGACAACAAGAAGTTTGAAGAAACAAAGGGAAGGAGTTGAGCAAAACTCAATATGATGAAGGTGAGAGTGAGTATCGTAGATGATGGAGAAGAAGGATGAAGAAAATGAAGAAGATGAAGAAAAAGCATAAGCAATGAAAATGATAAGTGAAAGACCATCTCATATTTTTGTGGAAATGGATGTGTGGCAAGTGGCATGACACTTGTCACGTGCCACATGTCCTATTCTTATGGCTTTACTTGGTCCTATTTTTAATAACTAGTCCATTTGATTCCAATTTTTACTCCAATTGTCTCCCAATTTTTCATGACATTTGTCATTAAATCCCAATATCATATATCAATTATTTCTTTTATCACTTGTCACTTATTCTACTACCATTTATCAATTGATCTACCACTTGGCATCTTTTCCTAATCTATAAATACCCAAAATTTCAGAAAATTCTCAAATTTCACCAAAAATGCTAAATCACTAATTATACACACCAACTTAATTTTTAAGACACATAATCCATAATTCACATTATAATCACATTAAAACAATCATTTACCCAGAAATGTCAAATGAGTGCATAAACAAATTATTATAATGTATGCAATAATCAAATTCACGTGCATGAATGTTATATTATACATGAACATGAAATGCATTCTTCTACTCTCCCAGTGCTATTTCTCATTTACAAAAATCTAGGGTTCTAACCCTTTGTTTGGAAACGAGATGTTACACATATTATATTCTCTTGTTTGGTTCATTAACTTATAAGTGATTATTTAAAATAAAATCCCAATTTTGAGTGTGAAATTCTTCATGATTATCTTATTAAGGTGATAATGAAGTCAATAGGAAGCTAAAGACATGGATAATAATTTCTTAAGAGGCATCAAATATTGTTTCAAGCTTGAAGATGTCAAAAATTGGAGAATTAGAGAACATTGTACTAGCACAAGTCCGTGTTTTCCCCATGTTGAAGAAGACCCAAAAGTGTTCAAGGAGCAATAAGCAATTTGAAGGAACACAACTCCTATATTGGTCTGTGTCTGACTTGTGTTCCATAATACACCTATATGCCTTAAACTCATGTTCAGTTCTTTAGGAAGCATTGTAATCCTTATATATTAGGCTTAACATGGTACTATGTCAGTGGAAATTTTCAAAATTCAAATTCCAAAGTTAATGACACTAGTGTGGTAGTTGGTCTGAGGCTAAACTAATAACATGTACTTTTATTAAGGTTAATATGAGGAGCTTTTAGAGAGGTGTGTGACAACCACCTTATGTTTTAGCATTGTTTTAGTTTTTTTCTTACTATTATTGGATCAATATTGGAGGAGATCCACCTTAACATACAAGAAATTAGGGAGATATATTCTATTTTTCCTTCTCAACTTTCTGTTATATTGTGATTATTATGTTTTAGTTTTGTTTTCATAAGGTTGAGTAGTTAAATCCTTAGTTAGGGTTAGGGATATAGTTTAAGATGGATATTTCAATTAGTAATGCGTGAATTATTATCATGTTAGTTAAATTTATTCTCTTTGATCTTAATTATTGGATTTATGCTTGACCAACATAGATTCGATCTTAGAGATTATATGAAGGACTAAGAGGTGAAGTATAATATATGCATTAGAAGAATGAATACCTGAGGCTTAGAGAAATTGATTTTAGACTTTTAAGATAACTAAAGAGATTAATTATATTTAATGAGTTTGATTAAGGTTAATTGCGCATGCAAAAGGTAGTAATTACTTAATTGAATATACTTATGTGCCTTGAGAGAAGGCATAGATACATTAGGTTAAATATTAAACCTCGATAGTTAAACTTACATGATAATTAAAATTCCTTATGGTTAACCACGAAAGACTAGCATTTATCCTATTGATTTCTCATTGGTTAAGTATCTTGTTTTCATTAGTTTCGTAAATTAATTATTATCTTGATTTCATTAGTTTGGTAAATTAATTATCCTTTATAATTTTTTATTTTCTTTAATTGCACTTGTTATCTATGATTAATAAATATAGTAATGTAGTTCTTATGAGATTGATTTACTTATAATATAATCGATTTTGTGTATTTGTAAATAGTGCCAATCAAGGTTTTAGCTTTATTGTTACAGACTAATTTATTACTATAATCTTAATTTTAGCTTTATTTTATCATTACATTCCTCTACTTATTTTTAGGCAATTTATGTGAGATAGGAGATCCAAAAGCGAAAAATTAGACGATCAACTTTAATTTAACCTTAAAATCGAGTAGATTATTAGATAAAATAGAGTAAGAAAAATAGAAGATATCATTAAAAATTAATACAACATCGTTTTTGGTATAAAGCAATAGTAGCTATAAAGAATTCACATAAGGGACATTCAAATATTGATGATTAGTTTAAGTCCATCATGTATTAGATTATGTCAAATGGTAAGAAACTATGAGTTAAAGTAAATTCATCTTCATTTGCTATCTACATTTAGCAGATCGTCTAGAGAAATACAATCATTTTCATTAAAGAATTCTATTCGGTGATCAAAAAACTTCCATTGAATGGCCTTATAGAAGATGAGCTTCAGATAAGATTCTTTCTATATTGTATGAGAGATCAAGTAAGAACTTGGTTACAATTGATTAAGGATGATTCTTTTGAGGAGCAAAATCAAGTTTATGACACCTTTATGCTTTAACTTTTTTCCTTCACATAAGACCATCAATCTAAAATGCTAATTTAGATTTTTACACAAAAAAGGGATAAGCATTCCAAAAAAGTTAAGAACAATCTAGAGCTTTGTTTTAGCCGATGGTCGTGCCATTAGTACTTGCTATAAATTATTATCAATTCTTTTATGAAAGCCATATACTTATATGTTAAACTATATTTGACACTTAAATGAAAGGAATAATTTCTATAAAAATGATTGAGGAGGTTAAGGAAATCATTGAAACCTTGGATAAAATTCATCAGCTAAGGTTGTAAAGGTAAAATTATAAGCTTCCTTTTATGAGGTTTAGGCATATTTAGACTTAGAAACATAAGTAGATGATGTTTCAAACTAGAAGAAGATATTGCTAAATCTAAACATGTGTAATAAGGGTAATACTATTATTATATCATGTATGGACATCTTTCTTATGCCTGCATGAATTTTGAGTCAACCTCAAATTACTATAAAGAAGTAAACTAAATGGGCACCTGTGGAGAAAAACAAGCTATGAAGAATATCTAATTGTTCAATACTTATAATTTGGGAAGATGAGTCACCTTAATTTCTCATGGAAGGAGTGGAGAGTTGGAGGAGAAAAACTTATAAGACTATCTAGGTTTTAAGATGACCTCAATTTCAATAACCACCACTGTTAAAAAACAAAGGGATGGAAGAAAGGCTTAAGCATTACTTGTATTCCATTGTTGCAAAATTAGATAACATAAGGAAACTAGAATCTCAAGTGGGAAGACTTGAAAAGATGGTCCATTTTAATTATGTATCCATTCATAACTTAGAGGTGCAAATAAGCTAGTTATCCAATGTCGTAAGTGAAAGAGGATATGGCAAGATTCTTAGAAATATTTAGGTGAACCTTAGAGATTAAGTTTTAGCCATTACAATTAGGAATCAGAAAAGATGTTGAAGTTATTAAAGAGGACCAAGTCAAAAAAACTTGAGGAGAAGGACAAATTAGATTGAAGAAAATTAGCACTAGTCTTATTTACAATCGACACCAATTTGGGGCAGTAAATACCTAAACCTTCTATCAAATCTTACATGCCACCAATTTTATAACCTCAAAGGTTGAAGAAGAAGAAAGATGAAGAAAACTTCAAGAAGTTTCTAGATATCTTTAAGAAGTTGCGTATAAATATCCCTTTTTGCCAAAGCATTAGATCAAATTCCATCATATGCAAAATTTTTGAAGGAGATAATCTTAAACAAAAATAAACTTGAAATTTATACTATGGTGCCTTAAATTGAGCAATGTAGTAGGAACTTATAAAATAAAATACCTTTGAAGTTAAAGTATCTAGGTAGTTTCATAATTCTTTGCCATTTTGGTGTTTCCAATTCTTATAATTTTTATGTGATTTAGGTACTAGTATTAATTTAATATTTCTATCTCTTTTTAATAAGTTTTGAATAAGAGAACTCAAGCCTACTACATTATTATTCTAACTAACGGATCAGACCGTTAAGTGCTGAATTGGCGTGTGGAAGATATACTTATTAAAGTAGGAAAATTCATCTTTCCTCCTAAATTCTTGATAATAGAAATGAAATATGATGCCGGGGTTTCCCTCATCTTAGAGAGACCATTTTTGCCTACTAGAAAGTCAATAATTAATGTAGGTAAGAGTAATTTGGTTCTTAGGGTAAGCAAAGATAATTTAAAGTTCAATTACTTTAAGAATTTGAAAAGACGTACCTTTGATGATGAGTGTTATATGATGGATATAGCAGATACTCTTATGCATGAGGATTTACCTAATGTTATACATGATGAACCTTTGGAAACATGAATAGCTTTAGGACTTAATGAAAAAGAACAGGATCCCAACTTAGTGGAGTGTGTTTTTATAGTGGAAGTAGAATGCTATACAACTCAATGCTCTTACATTTTTTAGGATTTAGGAGGAGGAAAACCTAAACCCTTACTATCTACCAAAAAAGAACTTGACTTAGAATCGAAGAAATTTCCTCCTCAGTAGTGTTATGCATATTTAGGAGAATAATATTTATCCTATTAATATCTCTCATTTTTTAGTTTTATATAGGAGGATAAAAGCTCATCTAATTAGATATCCTAGATGAGTGATGAGTTGAATAGGAGTTCTAGCTAAAAGAATTTTTAAGTACTTATTGGAGGCAGTCTAACATTC
The DNA here is from genome assembly GCA_026874005.2 of Erythroxylum coriaceum. NCBI lineage: Eukaryota > Viridiplantae > Streptophyta > Magnoliopsida > Malpighiales > Erythroxylaceae > Erythroxylum > Erythroxylum coriaceum. The sequence goes on along the minus strand of JANQAP020699341.1, from coordinate 6,616 downwards.
TAACCTTTATTTTATTTTATTTTAGTTTATTTGTTTTAGTTTTTTACTAATGTTCTTTAATCTTTATTTTATAGGTAATTTTTGTTAGATTTCTAAGGTTTTATCTTACTAACCATGCAGGAGCTTAGGGACGATCTTCTTTTATTGTCTTACTATTCCAACATTGTTGACAATGTCATGCTTAGTTATGAGGGTGAATTTTTGAGAAGCTAGATTTTTTTAGTGTTTGTGCTTTGTGTGGTTTAGTTTTTTTTCTATTTTTGGATTTCTCCCTTTTGTATGTTTAGGATCTCAGTTACTTTAGATTGATATTATACGTATATAAATAATTCTAAGCTGAAATTGGTTGTTAAATATTAGGTGCATAATATGATTAAGTGATTGTAATGTAAACTCAACTTTGTAAATGGTAAAAAAAACAAATTTATTAGTGATTATACTTTAATTTAACTTGAGTATCCTATAACATATTAGGCCTTCACATAAAATCTTTTCTTTTAAATGAGGATATCTTCTTTGATTTTAATTGCTAGAACTTGCATTCCATCTTTTCTTATTTATATTTAAGGCCTATACAAGCATTAAAATGATAAAGGCACTTGAGAGTTATGTTTAAGCTAAATTGCTAATCCTTCACACATTTAACTATTATTGAACCCATTGAGCCTTATATAAACTTTTAGCCTTTTTCTTTGTAAACATTTATGAAAGAATCGTAAGCCTAAAAAACAAGTAATTACAACCTAATTCATTATTAGTAGAGTTTCTAGTTGTGATTTAACGTCATTAGCTATGATGTGTAAAAAAATAGGTATGGTAGAGATACGACGTGAATGAAGTGGCAATGTGAAAGGGAAATTCATGCCAAATCAAATAAACAATAGAAAAAAAGAAATAAAATATGAAAAAGATTTTGAAAATCAATTGGCATGACTTTCTTTCACTTGTAATGAATGAAGGAAAGGAGGATTTTTATAAAGATCTAAGGAGTTGGTGGAGATTTTTATTCAATTTCTTGATTTACTTACTTTACTAATTGTGAATATTTTGTTTTTCCATATTCCCTTCCTTTGTTAAATTATTTGTCCTTTTGGCCACATGACAACCCAATTCAAGATCCTTCCAATATTTGTTGTGTACATCTATTTGAGAAGTGGAGAATAGATAATTTTCAACCATATGGTTAGTTCAATTTTGTACTAAGATCTTAAGTGTATCTCACCCAAAAATTCAAATAATTGTTTGAATAAAGTGAAACCTTGTGAAGAAAATAGCAATTCAAAGTATTTAAACTTAATGAAGGAGGTAGATAGTGTTGTCATTGTCACATTTGTATAATATTTTACTTAATAAGTATTATATTTTTAAGTTTTATAATTCAATTTAAACTTGAATTTGTACATCTTGTGCTATTAACTATTAAGTTGACTAATATATATAGGTTGATGTTTGTGGTTATGATTTTATTAAACTCTTTGGAGATTACAACTCCTTTAATAGACAAACTTAGGGGTTTAAAGGCTTGTATAATATGCTAAATGTTATTGTACACTTATAAAAAAGGAATTATTTCTTGTTATAATTAGTCTAGTTTAGTCAGTTAGGTTTTTTGATTAGTCAGTTAGTCAGTTAGTCATATAATAGTCAGTTAGTCAGTTAGTCTAGTTTAGTCAGTTATCATTTTTATAACATATTTTATATGTTATATAATATTTTTCTTATGTTTCATTTATTGACTTATAGGTGATTATTTGAGACAAAATATCAAAATTGAGTGTTCTTAATAGTTATCCTATCAAAGTGATATTAAAGTTAATCAGAAGCTAATAAAATGGATAATAACTTGGTAAAAGGCATTGAAGTTTAGTTCAAGCTTAAAGATACCAAAATGGGTTTATGTTTTCCCTATATTGAAGAACACCCAAAAGTGTTTAAAGAGTAGTGAGTAACATGAAGAAGCATGACACTTATATTGGTCTATTTCTGACCATGTTCAAAAACATATTATTGTGTCCTACACTTGTCTTAAATTCTTTAGGAAGCATTGTTAATCCTTATAGAACATATGCTAATGTAGTACCATAGAAGTGGAAAATTTTTAAATTTCAGTTCCAGAAGCTAACCAATGCTAGTATAAAAACTAGTCTAGCATAAGACTTGTAAGACATAATTTAAGGACAAATGAAAATACAATTTTAATCACCTTAAGAATCTAGTATGTAACCCTAACTATATATTCTCTTGCTAGTGTTAAATTTGGGGAGCATTTAGAGTATGCGCCATCCTCCTTGCATTTTAACATTGTTATTTTTAACATCAAGGAGGGATTTGGAACAAGATTGAAGGAGATCTACCTCAACTTAAAAGAAATTGGTAAGATATGGTCTATTTTTCCTTCTTTACTTTCTTTTATATTAAAATTGTTTTGTTATATTTTTTAGAAAATAAAATAAATTTCAATATATAAAATAAGGTTTACACCAAGGTATAATTAGTTCTTACATAAACTAGGACCATATAATAGTAGGTCCATATACCATATAATTACACTCCCTTAATCAGAAGACATTTTACTCAGTTGCCACTTGTCTATCAACTCATCAAGTGTCACTATATCTAAGAAATCTCCAAGTATATCTCTACTCTTCATTTCCATCAGTTTTTGAAGTCATATACTTACTAGGATCTACTTTCATTGCGATCCACTACTCTTTATCCCTTTTGTTCAATTCACTTCCAAGCCCTCGTGCCCATTTTAAATCTATAAAGGAAAGGTACTACTTAGGTCTTTAATTACTAGATTTTCATACTAGCACTTAACAGATAGGAGAACCCTCTTTCAGTGTACTATGTCTGTCAATTCATTCAAACCTACTTATGAAAATTTATTATTTTATCCATAGGAGCAAGGATAACCCTTAAAGATGCAACTATTCAAACTTCTATCTAAATCTCTAGATGAATGCAGGTAATATATTCCTTCATTGCACATCTTTAAAATTCCATGTATCTCACAATCTAATGCTTAGTGTTGTATGCTTTCCATAGAAATTATCACTTCTCTGATCTAGAGAAGAATTTTCCTCTTCAATTGTAAGCTTGCCAGCTCCTATAAAGCATGGAGCTTACAATTATGCTGCCTCTAAATCTCATTTATTGTATACATAAATAAGGTTCTTAATGGTACTCCAACATGCTTTATGTTCTCCTATTTTCTTATTATCCATTGCAGTAGGTCATCCTAATTCCTAGGTACATCCTATTTTAGGAATATCTGTTCTTATAAGTTTAGTATACTTGCATTGAAAGCAGAGATGATCTATACTTTCAGGTAGGCTATGCCATAGTAGGTAGACTAGATTAATTACTTTAAAGCATGTCTTTTTTCATTAACCTATTTTTGATGACCAGATAGCAATTAAAGGAAGCTTTAGGCACAAAGGTACATCTCCATTATATATTAAACTAGTTTACAAAATCTAAGTTCCTTCAATAAAATTCTTAGGCAAGAATCATTGATGAAACCATTGAATTTATCATCCATCCATATCATTGCATCCTCTCTAAAAATGAAGGGATTAAGTTAGGAGGGATGAGTCGCCCCTAAAATTGATATACCATATCTTATTTTAAACTAAGAATTCCACTTTAGCATCCCCAAGTAGTCTAATTTTAAGAGAATACAACTAATTTCTTTTGTATAGAGGACTCAAAGGTGACTAGTTATCAAACCAAAGACATATATTTATGTCGTTCCCTACTATGGCCTTCATATATGGATATATTATGTCTTTAGGCCTCAATATGTGGATGAAAATCCAAGAATGGTCCTTATTAGGCTCAACTTCTAGAAATTAGAGCCTTTTATATAAAACTCATCGATCTATTTTAACCACATGCTTTCCTTATAGTAAGGATTTTCCAAGCCCTCTTTGTGAAGAATACATTCTGCATATCCCTAATAGAAACAACGTCTAGTCCTCCTTCTTGTTTAGGTATACAAAAGTCCTTCCAGTTAATTTTTGCACATTTGGAGCTGTCACTTTTACCTGTTTGGGCTACCCAATAAACTTAAAGTGAGTTTGACACTTATTTGATAAGAACTAGCCTTTCCCTGTAAGATAAATCCTTATCAAACCAATTGTTTAGTCTCTTATGGATCTTATTTAATAATTGCGAGCTCTCACCAAACCTTAACCTTTTTATAGAGATTAGTAACACAAGATAGTTAAAAGGTAGTCTTGCACTTTAAAAACCTAACATTATAGTAAGCCAAAGTTCATCATTTATAACACTTAGAGATATAATTAATTTGTTCTTATTGTAGTTGAACTCAATCTAGATAGCTCCTTGAATATCTTTAGAATGTTAGATATTGTATAAATAGATTGGTTGTTAGCTTTACAGAAGATTAATAAATCATCGACAAAATATAAATCTACCAATCCCACTCTTGTACATTTGCTATAGTAGCCAAACTTTAGATTCAGAGAGATGTTAAACCTTATATGTCTACTTATAGATTCCATATATAGAATGAAAATATAAAGGGATAGGTGGTCCCTATGTATTAGCCTCTTGCCTCTTTTAAAATGTTTAGTTTGCTCATCATTAACTAAGATGCTGAATGAGGTTGTGGAGATACATTCCAACACCTAATTTTTTAATTTTTCTAGGAGTCCAAAATCTTAGAGTAAATTCTTGATTAATTCCAGCTAACACAATCAAATAATTTATTAAAGTCTACCTTTAGAGCATAATTCTTGGGAAATTTGTTCCATTCACAGTTCCTATACCAACAAGATAATATCCCTAATGCTTTTTCCATAAAAAAATGCATATTACGAGTTTTAATTATTGATGGAAGATCTTGCTTTAGTCTAGCTGCAACTACTTTTGAAATAACTTTACACACAAAGTTACAACAGGCGATAGGTTTGAAATTTAACACAGAGTTAGGATTTTTAGTTTTAGGAACCAAACATATATAAGTTTTGTTTAGCTCTTTTATTAGTCTGCCATTCTGGAAAAATTCTTGTATAATATTATCAACTAAATACTTGATAGAGTTCCAAGTTTTTTAGAAGAAGAACCTATTAAAACCATCTGGGCCAGGAGCTTTTTGGGGGTTTAGTTCAAATACCATTTTTTTCAATCTCCTGGAAGGTTACTGGTATATGAGCTTCCTCTTTTAACTTTTCTTGGGAAAGAGATTCATTCCCTATTTGGTTCCTTTAAGAAACTGATCCTATTGGACATGCTTCTAGATTTGGATATATTATGGAAGAATTTAGTGTTCTTATCCCCTTCATAAGTCCATTTTATTCAAGCTTTTTGCTATAAAATGGAGTAGTGTATTAAGACAACCTTTATGTGTATTAATAAATTACCTTCCTTTCCTCTTTATTTTGAATGGGATCAATTAGGTTTTGGTATAAGCCATTCTAAATTTAGATCAACCTTAATATGGTATATTCAACTTGGTCCTTTGTATACATAGATCTTCTAGCATTTAGCTTTTTCATTTCTATCTTGATTAGTCCCAGTTTCTTCACGCATTGGAATTGTTTGCTACCTGTTATCTCCTTCTACAGACATATATTGATTGCTTCCATATTGTCTTCTTCCTTTACCAATAAATTTGTAAATTTAGAAGGTCTTTTCCTCTTCCAACTATAATCTATATCTTGTATTATTATTGGGGAGTGATTTGATATTCTGGGAGTTTTGAATATTGATTTACTTTCATGGAACTTCACTAGCCAATACTCATTCAATAGGGCACGATCAAGCTTTTTCCTTATTATTAAGTTGGAATTATGTTTATTACACTAAATAAAGGGCTAAATGTCTAATTTTGGGCCAAACGTTTTCGCATTTGATCATTTTAAGGCCAAACATTTTAACTTGCTCAATTAAGGTCTAAACGTTATTGATTCTGCTCAATGTTAGGTTAATTTAGACGAAAATTTGATAGTGACAAACACGCATCGTCAAGTATGAATGGGGTGTCTTATGTGGCACATCTACAAAGTTAACATCTTCTATTCACTTTGACTTCCTCTTTTTTTCTTTTACTTTCTTAACAAGTAATCTAAGAACTAACTAGCCTCTACGTTAAAGCTTATTAACCACACACATACCTAAGCATTCAAATCCAAGCCTCTCCCTAAAAGTCACAACTCTCTATCTCTTTCTCTCTCTGCACCTTTTTATACAGTTCAATTCATGAGTTATATATCTATATATGCACCTTTCTATACAGTTCAATTCATAACCTTACAAACAAGCCCATAGGTGGAGTGAAAAGAGTAGAGTTAGGTCAATAAGACCATTTTAGTAGGGACCTTTTCTGTTGTTTGCATAATAATTAATTACCTTGACATTATTTTGGTGATCAAGTTTGCGGATGAGAGCATCATTGTAACATCCCCTCACTTATGGGAAGGGCATTTTGGTCATTTTGAGTCGGGTTAGAATTTTTAAAGTGTTTTTGACATATCCATGCATTCATATATGCACATGAATAATAAATAGTAAATTTTTGCACATGAAATGATTGTACATGCATGCATGACATTTTCCCGGTTTTTAATTGTGAATAATTGAGTTATAT
>JANQAP020699023.1:0-13087 GCA_026874005.2 Erythroxylum coriaceum | reverse complement strand
TTCTTAAAGAAATGGAAGGTGCAATTTCGATTTTATTAGGGCTAAATGTGCAGCATCACTTCATTCTTTAATCAAACATAATGAAGCCATTAAATGAGACTCTTCTCATTTTTTTAAGGTGGCTATATGAAAAGATCAATAACCTAAAATGACATGTCAATTTCGATTTTAGTGATGAAAGAAGGAAGATGTTCCATCAAATGCACCTCTTTCATCTTTAATCAAATGATTGCTAAAATGCTACATTACAAGCCATCATTAAAAGACAACCATTAAACCATTTAATGGTAAGATCATTATTCCATTTGATGATGATCTTGTTAACCAAGTTGTCCAAGAAGAACAAGTGGTAGATCGGACGGTTGAGGATACAACAACAAGGAGAGGATACATTGACAAAGGAAAGGATTCAAAAGCAAGGATAAAGAAGGAGAGGATAGCACAGTGAAGAGTTAAAGTTGTAGCAAAAGGAGTTGGTAATATAATCTTCATCTTGTTCTTATGATAATTGTTTTCCATATACCGTATCATGTATGGCTTGGCATGTTGATTTGGTTATCTTGCTTCCGTTATGTTTTAATTTCTGAAAAAGTTTTGAAATCTACCGTTTTAGCCTAATCTTGCATGTTTTATTTTTCGATCCAACAGTATTTAGCAAGGATTAGATGAAAATACAAAGAAGGAAGCTTGGAGTGATTTTCAGTGGAGAGCAAGGAAGAAAGTGAAGAAGGTTCCGGCAGAAAGTTTGCCACCCTAGCTTCATACAATGCAAGATGTCTTCATCCTTCATTAACATATGTCACACATGAAGGTAAGCTACTTGTCCTTTAATGAAGCCATCTACATGTCTTCATGTGTGGTTGCCAAATGTTACATTTCGGTTAGGCCACTTCTCACTCAACCAATGTTGCCAAATGTCATTCAAAGTATAGGCTTAGTCATACTAATTTTTATGTACCAACTTGTCTTGCCACTTTACAATTTTCGTAGTCCAAATGTCTATTTTAATACCTCATTTCTCTAATGGTATTAATTAATTCCAACTCACTAAGTATGATCCATTAACCAAAATTCAAGATCAGGCCAAAATTTGAAATATATACAATTCACGATCATATCACAATTTTAACACCTATCACATATACTTTCATGAATATGTAACATTCCAACAAGGGTGCAATTTGGGGCCTTACAATTCTCTCCTCCTTAAAAGAATTTCGTCCTCAAAATTCATACCTGATAAGAACAACTGAGCGTATTGAGTTCTCTTAGTCAATTTTGGCTCCCAAGTTGTTTCCTCGAGTCCATGGTGTTGCCAGGGTATTTTAATCAGAGGTACTTGCTTATTTCTGAGTTGTTAGACTTCTCTGGCTAAAATAGACACAGGCCCTTCTTCATAAGTCAAATCCAATTGTACTTGAATTTTTTGCACAGAAATATTATGTGTATCATCAGACCGATATTTTCTCGACATGGAAATATGAAACATATCATGCAACTTGGCCAATTCTTCAAGAAGAGCTAATTGATAAGCTACTGGTCCGACTCTCTTAAGAATTTTATAAGGACCAATATAACGTGGGTTGAGCTTACCTTTCTTCCCAAACAGAAGTATATGTTTCCGTGGCGATACTTTTAGGAATACCTTATCACCTACCTGATACTCAATATCTTTTGTTTTTAAATTGGAATAGGATTTCTGCCTATTACTGGTAGCTTTCAATCTTTGTTAGATAACTTGAACTTTCTCTTCAGTATCTTTCACAATATCAGGCCCGATCATCTTGTTTTCACTTAATTTAGTCCAACATACTGGAGTTCTACACCTCCTACCATATAGGGCTTCATAAGGAGCCATGCCAATACTAGTCTAATGACTGTTGTTGTAAGCAAACTACATCAGAGAAAGATAGTCATCCCAACTTCCTAGGAATTCTAACACATAACCCCAAAGCATATCTTCCAATATCTGAATAACCCGTTCAGATTGTCCATCTGTCTAGGGATGGAAAGCAGTACTAAACTTGATTTGAGTGCCCAAAGCCTATTACAGAATTTTCCATAATCTCAAAGTAAATCGAGGATCACGATCAGAAATAATAGATTGTGGCACCCCATGTAACCTTACAATCTCATTCACATATAAGTTTACAAGCCTATCCAATGAATAATCAGGACGAAAAGACAGAAAATGAGCAAATTTGGTGAACTTATCAACAATCACCATACAGTATCATGTTTCTTTTGAGTGAGAGGAAGTCTAGTGACAAAATCTATAGAAAACGTTATCCTATTTCCAATAAGGAATCGAAATAGGATGTAACAAACCAGATGGAACTTGGTGCTCAGCTTTAACTTGCTGACATGTCAAACATTTAGATACATAATCCACTACATCACGTTTCATACCTGACCACCAGTAATGCTGCTTCAGATTTTGATACATCTTATTTCCACCAGCATGCATTGTAAAGATAGTATTATAGGCCTCAAACTATAACTTTCTCTTTAATTCATCATTAGCTGGTACACACATCTATCTTTATAATACAGATTACCATCTTCTTTCATAGAAAAATCTAGTTGTTTGTTTTCTCGAGTCACCAAAATAAGTTGTTGCAACTTATTGTCAACTTTTTGAGCATCACAAATTTCTTACCTCAAAGTAGGCCTAGCTTTCAATTGAGCTATTAAAGCCTTATTAGAAACAAGTCTTCTTTCACTCTACTGTACTGATAATGCTGAAATAACTTTTCGACTCAAGGCATCAGCCATGACATTAGCCAGATGATAATCCACAATGCAATCATAATCTTTAAATAGTTCCATCCAACATTGTTGTCCATATTAAGTTCTTTCTGAGTAAGCAGGTACTTCAAACTTTTATTAATAGTAAAAATCCTACACTTTTCACCATATAAGTAGTGTTGCCATATTTTTAAAGCAAACACTACCGCTGCAAGTTCAAGATCATGTGTAGGGTAGTTCTGATCGTGAGGCTTCAGTTGCTAGAGGCATATGTAACTACCTTTCCATCGTGCATCAAAACACAGCCCAAACCATTTCTAGATGCACCACTAAATATATCGTATTCCTTACCAGAAATGGGTTAAGCCAATACAGGAGCTTCAGTAAGCATTTTTTTCAGTTGATCAAAACTAGTTTGACATCTAACAGACCATTCATACTTCACTCCTTTTCGTAGCAGTTTAGTCAAAGGGGATGTTATCACTGAGAATCCCTTCACAAACTGGCGATAGTAACCTGTCAAACCTAGAAAACTTCTCACTTATGTCACACTCCGTGGTGGCTTCTAGTTAACAATTGCTTCAATCTTACTGGGATCAAATCAAATCCCTTGAGAAGACACAATATATCCTAGAAAAGATATCTCCTGAAGCCAGAAATCACACTTACTCAACTTAGCATACAACTGTTTTTCCCGTAGGGTTTGTAACATAACCCGTAGATGCTCAACATGATCATGCTTATTCTTGGAATAAACCAGGATATCATCTATAAACACCACTACAAACTAGTTTAAATAGGGCTTAAACATTTTATTCATCAGATCCATGAATGCAGCTGGAGCATTAGTAAACATGAATGGCATTATCAAGAATTCATAATGTCCATAACAGGTCCTGAATGTAGTATTCAGAACATCCACATCCTTTACCCGAAGTTGATAGTATCCTGATCGCAGGTCCATCTTTGAAAATACTCCTGCATCTTTCAATTGATCAAATAGATCTTCTAACCTTGGCAACGGATACTTATTCTTCACGATGACTCTGTTCAGCTGCCGGTAATCAATGCACATTCGGAGAGTACCATCTTTTTTCTTAAGAAACAAAACCAGTGCTCCCTAGGGTGAGACACTGGGTCGAATGAACCTCTTATCCAATAGCTCTTGCAACTGAACCTTCAACTCCTTTAATTCAGTAGGAGCCATCCTGTACGGTGCTCTGGATATAGGAGCAGTGTCATGTATAACTTCAATAGACAACTCTATTTCCTTTTCAAGACGGAGTCCGGGTAGCTCTTCAGGAAACACATCTGGAAATTCAGTCACCACTGGAATATCTTGTAGTTTCACACTATCTTTGTAAGAATCAATCACAAAAGCTAGATAGGCTTCACACCCCTTCCTAAGGAACTTCCAAACTTGCATAACAGTTACCACATTAGCTAGAGAACTAGTGGGGAAGCCATGTATAACTATTTCAGATTGATAAGGTTTCCTAAGCACAACTATCTTAGCACTACAATCAACCACTGCCTAATGCTTGGATAACCAATCCATACCTAAAATCAAATCAAATTCATAAAAAGACAATCTAATCAGATCCGCTATATATTCACGTCCTTGGATCATAACAGGACAATTTTTATAAACCTAATTAACTAACACACTACTACCTAGAGGACTGGTTACATGAATATCATACTCTAACTGATCTTCAAGCATCACTTTATTAGAAATTTTGCAAACAGATATAAGAATGAGTGGATCCAGGATCAATCAAAGCATGCATTTCAGAATCAAAGAGAAAAATAGTACCCGCAATAACTTTAGGTGCATCCTGATCCGCGCAAGCTTTCAAAACATAAGCTTGAGCTATAGTAGATGGCACAACAGGTCTATTAGTAGTTTCTAATATAGTACTTGGATTAGGTCTAATCTATCCAAATCCTCAATGACCTCTACTACGTCCTCTATTTCCAACAGATGCATAAGACACCCCTCTACTAGCTTGTGATGTCTGAGACTGTCTCACAGGATAATTGGCTATCAAATGTTTAGTGCTACCATATTGATAATATGCACCCATAGCTCTCCGACAAGTACCCCAATGATATTTGGAACAATGAGGGCACTCTGGAGCACCAAAACCTTGGCCCACAGAAGAACCCCTACCAGAATCAGCCGATAAGGGAAAGTCCTGTTGCCTTCCCTTAGCTACAGATCACTGAGTAAATTCTTGAGAAGTGGATGCACCTTCACGACTTCTCATACTCGAGGACTGACCTCCTCTAATAAAACCTCTTTGCTGACCCCTTTCTCTCCTAACCATCTCTTGCTTCTCTATCTTCATAGTAGTTTGTACTAGCTGATGGTAACTCACTTACTGCAAGAGAGTAATTACCGCCAGATGCTCTTTGATTGAATCATTTAAACCATCTTCAAATTGATGACACTGGAACTCCTCAGTTAGTATAGGTTCAGGTGCATACTTGCTGAGTTGATTAAATTCTTTGTTGTACTCAACAATAGACAAGTTTCTCTACTTCAGGTTTAGAAACTGCTTCCACTTCTCTTTTCTATAGGCTTCTGACACAAACTTGGCTTTAAACTCTTGGAAAAAGAAATCCCAAGTCAGAAGCTCCAGTAACTGAGGATATCTCATAAAAAACTTCCACCATTCATAGGTTGCTTCTTGAAGAAGGGAGACAACATAGTGCACCATCCGTTAAGTGGGCAACTAATTTCATCTAATACCCTCTTCACTTTTTCTATCTAAAATTTTGCCTTTTCAGACTCCTCTAAAGATGTTCCAGTAAATTCCTCAGCTCTATACTTCCGCAATTGATCAATTGGAGCTTTGAGTGTGGTCATACGATGTAATAATGTCATCATGTCTTGTGACATCTTAAACAAGGCCTCCCCCTGAGCTAGAGGTAGAGAAGGTGGCACTTCAGCTTCACCTCGATTGACCCCAAAGGGGCCCCAAATAGATGGACGAGATCGCACAGGATTATTACTCTCCGCAACCTCATCAATGACTTTATGAGATCTTTCCATATTCAAATCTAAAACCAAAACATGGGACAACCCGCATTAGGCCAAACACAACTCTGATATCCAAGTATAAGCAATAGTTAAGCACTAGTTAAACCAAAATCGCCTAAACCATACTCTAATACCAAACAATGTAACACCTACACACACCCTAGGAGGATATGTAAATGCCACACAAAATAGAATTAAACATGTCAAATAATCTAAACCACTTCCAGAAACTCAAGCAAACATATATTACATATCATTAGATGTTATTGTAAAAGAAACATATCAAGCATATTGTATGATTTTAAATACAAGTTATAAGTTACAAATCCATCCTATATTAGGGTTATTACAAAGTATTAAACAAAACACAAAATACAACATGATTCATTATATTGAAATACAACTTAAACTTAAACACAAATATACATCTTCCAAAACAAAACACATCCTTCTTTGGCCACTACGGTTGTCCCAGCCTTAGATCTTCTTATCAGAACCTACACAAAGGAAAAACCACTGTGTTAAGCATATAGTGGGTAACAACTAAATAAGATAAAATCTGACGACTGTTTCTAACAATCGTCTAGCATTCATATGCACTGAATCATGTCAAATTACATACAACCTTTAATTGTTCAAATTAAAGAACAAACTAATATTATTTGCATCAGAACAGAATATATCATATCAGAACAGTATCCGAACTGAATATCATAATGACAAAACAAATCTTTAATAGTATCAGAACAGAACTTAATTATGTCAGAATAGAACTTGATTATATCAAAATAGAATTTAGTCGTATTAGAACTGAACTTAGCTTATATCAGAATTGAACATATATAAGAACAAAAAACAAGTTAGCCTGCTAATCCTTTACAGAAGTGGGTAATAGGATTAGAACAGAAGATACCTATAATTGGTATCACAAAATAGGAGAGAGTTATGTCTCCATAATAGAAGACACCGAAGTGTCAATATCAGGAGACACCGAAGTGTCACAGGAGCAACTACAGACCCTTCTAAGCATGCCTATTTACCCACAACTAGGACTTGACAGTTTTGAAACAAACCATTTCAGGTTTTAGAATCACATGCAAAGTTATAGTGTATAACATATGTCATTATTCCACTTTCCTTAATTGAACATATACTTACACATCTAATCAAACTTAACAAACCTTATGAGCATAAACATTTGCAATAATGTACAATTAAATGCATTATGTATTTACACATTACATATAATTATACCAATTTCCAATCCATAAACAATTATATTCAATTCACATCACATAAAAACATATTTGTATTCATAAGGACACATTCATCCTGGAACACACCATACATTTCAACACTAGATACATTATTCACTAACCACACATTCTTTAAATAATTCCCTCAATTAACAATCCATAACTAAATTAACTTTTACTCAATTAATCTAACATCATCTAGTTTCATTTTCAAAACTAAATCAAGTCCAAATACACCACATTAAAGTGACTTCTCCTTTTATGGTTCAATAAATGCATAAACTAGAATTTACTTTGTCTAAACCCTGCCCACGATCGTGGGGTACCACCTGTGACAGAAGCTTCTGCATCTTTCCACAGTAGTGGGATGGGTGCCAAGATCATGGCCTACCCATTTTCCTACACTTTTACATATTCTATCATCTTGATACCAAATTCAAATTATCTTTATAATAGTCTATTAGTTATACCATAATTGTACACTAATTATACTTCAATGCCCTATCAAAATCATCTTCAATTCTACCTCAAACTTATTCAATTAATAGCTCATAGTTCATTATCTTTCATGCATTAAAAACCAAACTAGAAACTAGCATTGAAGTATTATTTTCCAAAACTCATTTATCAACATCATAACATATATTCATGCCTATTCAATTAGCATAAAACTTGTATTAATACATGCTATCAAGTTTACGATTCCCTTACCTATTTAACTTCAAATTTCAACTCCAAAGAATCAGCTAATATAGCCCTTCCAAACAACCAACACATATCCAAGATTAAGGTGAAATTAGGATGCTATTAGCACTAAAAGGACAGTAGCATAGAAGATAGCATGAGGTAGCTTTCTTGACAGTAGCATAAAAGATAGCATGAGGTAGCTTTCTTGATGTAGTATCTAGCAAGGATTAGATCAAAATACAAAGAAGGAAGCTTGGAGCGATTTTCGGTGAAGAGCAAGGAAGAAAGTGAGAAAGTTCCAGCAGAAAGTTTGCCACCCTAGCTTCATGCAATGAAAGATGTCTTCATCCTTCATTGACACATGTCACACATGAAGGTAAGCTACTTTTCCTTCAATGAAGCCATCTACATGTCTTCATGTGTGGCTGCCAAATGCTACAATTCAATTAGGCCACTTCTCACTCAACCAATGTTGCCAAATATCATTCAAAGTATAGGCTTAGTCATACTAATTTTCATGTACCAACTTGTCTTGCCACTTTATTATTAAGAGAGAACTTAAGCTGTTGAATGTTTATAAGGGTACCAGCACCAGATCAACTTTGGATTTTATTAAGGATAAGCTTGCTTCTGTTCAATCCCAACTTGGTATCTCTCATAATGATCCTTTTATGCTTTCCAAGGAGAAACTGCTTATTTCTAATTATCTGTAAGCTGTTAGCAACCACTCTTCTCTCCTCATATAGAGATCTAGAGTAAATTGGCTAAAGGAAGGTGATAAATGCTCAAAATTTCTTTTCTATGCCATCCTTTCTAGAAGAAAACAAAACAAGATCAGCTCAATCATTTCAAACGATGGCTCCTTATTTCAGGAACACTATGAGATCCAGCAAGAAGTTGTGAGATTTTATGCTTCTCTACATAGAACTTCAAGCCTTTCCTCAACTACTATTTATCACTTGAACAAATTTATTTTGAAAACAATTTCTACTGAAAACATAGCATCTTTAACAAGACTTGTAGGGCAAAAAGAGATAAAGGGAGTGGTTTTTAAGATGAATGATATAAAAGCTTCTAATCTTGATGGGTTGAATGGACATTTCTTTCACAAATCTTAGGAAGTGACATGTCAGTTTGTAAAAAATGTTATGTTGGAATTCTTCACTAATAGTGCTCTCCTGAAAGAGATTTATAAGACCTTCTTATCCTTAACCCCTCTAGTTTTTATGACTTTAAGCCTATACCATGTTCTAATTTTCTCTATAATATTATTTCCAAAATTCTAGCTGCTAGACTAAAAAAAGGCATATCAAATATGATTAGTGAGAATCAAGGAGCATTATTGGGAAATAGACATATTGGTGACAATATCTTGATTGTTTAAAAATTACTTAAAGGGTATTCAAGAAGCAATTCCACTCCAAATTGTACTATCAAAGTGGATTTCATAAAGCATTTGATAGTTTAAGTAGGGATTTCTTACTAAGGTTGTTAAAGGAGTTTGGATTCCTTAGGGTCTTTATTGGTTGGATTAAGGAGTGTATCACATCTTCATAATTTTTTGTTTTAGTGAATGGCAATCCCTCATATATAATCAATAATGCAAGAGGGCCTAGACAGGGAGTCCCTCTTTCCCCTATCTCTTCATCTTGTGCATGGAAGCTTTAAATATGCTTATCAAGTATGAAGTTGGGGAAAACACAAGGCTCAAATTCCACTCTAAATACAGGAAAATTAAATTAATAAATTTATATTTTACAGATGGTGTATTATTATTCTACAAAGCTCACATCGATTCACTTTAGACGTTAATGAGGGCTTTAGAAAGGTTTAAAGACATATCTGGATTGAAAATCAATTTCAATAAATCATTGCTTGATTTATAAGGGAGCTACTCACTTTTAATCACATATTGCTGCAATCACTAGAATGTAAAGGAAACTGCCTCCTATATTGTATTTGGGACTCCCAGTCTTTACTAAAAGGCTCAACTTTAATGACTACCTCCTTATTATTGAGAAAATACAAATAAGGTTCAAGTTTTGGGTGAATAAATTTATGTCCTATGATAGTAAACTTCAACTAATCAAATCAGTCCTTAGCTCTCTTCACATTCATTGGAGTCCATAAATGTTTCTATCCAAAAGTCTTATTAAGAACCTTGAAAGAATGTTAAAGAATTTCTTATGGAGACATTTCAATCGTGGAAGGGGAACTGCTAAAATGAAATGTGACATTTGTTTCCCTAAGGGAGAAGGAGGTTTAGGTATATTTTTTTATCAAAACTATAAACCTTGCTCTAACTCTTAAAAGACTGTGGTGGATACTTGAGGACAAAAATTCCTTATGGCTAAACTAGTTGCATACTTACTTTCCTAAAGAAAAGAGCATATGGGCCATTGAAAAAAAGCTACTCATTTTCATGCCTTTTGAATCAGCCATTACAATTGAGGGATATGATCCAACCGGGAATTAATTACAAAATTGGGAATGGGGAAATTGCATCTGTGTGGTTTGACAAGTCTAGATTTGGGCAATTAATCTACTCCATGTCACATGGGGCTATGCTAAATTATCCCATACATGCTAAGGTTTGTACAGTAATCAGTGAAAGAACTTGATAGCTTCCTAATTGCATAAGGGACTTACAACCTAACTATTCCTTTAACCCCTCAACTCCTGATAGGTACTTCTGGGAAGGGAAGTTAGTTCATAATTTGTAAAACAAATCCACCAAAAAAATGTAGTATAAAAGCTTCTCTTCTTATCCTAGGCTTAATATGTTAGCCAATTTGTCTATAATTTGTTTTGGTTACCCTTCTAGAATCTCTAATAAACAGTTGTAGAATCAAAATTATGCAAATCTTTTCCTCATAAAAGACCTCTCAACATAAGTTCCAAGTCTTCAAAGAATCTCGGAAAAAACTTCTTTTGAAATTAAATCATCTAAGTTATTTATAAATGTTGACATCAATAACCAGTGTAGTTTAAACTAGTATATCCAGCATATGTATATCATTTTATTATGGGTAAAAGACATAGACCTCCCCTACTTTAAAAAATATTTAAAAATTCCTTGAACTTTAAAATTCTTTTAAAAAACTCCTAATTTTCAGTTTTCCAAAAAAAACTCTTTTCTTAGATTCTAATTAAAAAATAACAACAAAAATATGAAATATGACATCAAATGTGAACTGATCAAATGTCACTAATATGGTAGCCCAATTTTTAAACTCGACATGAACCAATTAAATTTAACTTAAATTAATAATTTAAGATAATTATAATAAATTATTAATTTAAGTCATATTTGATTAGTTTGGTCTTCAAGTTTAAATGATAGTTTGAATTATCATATAAATAATATTTGATTAGTCCACGACTGATATTCATATTGTGTGTTTCATCATTATTTTTTAATTAAAGTCTACAAGAAGGGATTTTTCTAAAAACTGAAAATTAAAAATAATTTTTTAATTTTAAATATCAAGGAGTCTTTTTTAAGATTTCTTAAACTACTTGGGAGATGTATATCTTTTTCTCTTTTATTGGTAGTCTAAACTCTATGATTAAAACTTATTCCCGTTGTTGAAAGGTTAAATGAACAAAATGTGATTTTCAAGCAACATTTATTAATATGTTATTTATGATTGATTTATCACACAGAAAAATATATGGTTCCATGAAAAAGAATAATAAGAGGATAGAGAAAAACATTCTCAAATTAAAAAAGAATAATAAGAGGATAGAGAAAAACATTCTCAAATTAACACACAATACATGATAGAATGACTAGATGGCAACAACATCATAAAGCAAAACAGATAAAGTAAGAATTATAGACAATACTCTAAAAAAATAGAAAATAATAAAAATTAATGAGTAAACAAAAAAAAAAAAGGCGTGCGATGGTAATGATTTCATCGCACAAAATTGGAATTGGTTAAAAGGGTTAAAAGATCTTGTCCCCACAAAAAGCATAAGAGAAAGGGAATTAGTTACACAATATAACATTACACATTTACACAATAAAAGAGATGGGACTAATGACATAACGTGTTTTGCAATCAAAATCTGACTTGTTTCTACATTTATTTTTAAGGTTTAACTTAAATTCAAACTTAAATTTATTCGAATTTAACTTGCTAATTTTGGACTAGTCAACATGACTCATATTTAATCTTTTTCGCAATCATAATTATTATGACAAGGTATAACAAGTTCCTGACTACGCTAGTATAGGTAAACAATCGAGACCACTAGAATTCAAGAAATTATTAAAATGATGCACAAAAAATCATCATGCAACCTTTGTCATCCGATTCTTTTATTGCCATAAAATTTTGTCTATTGATACAAATATTAAACGACCAAAATCTAACTTGAACATGAACTTATTTTTAGGTTTAATTTGAATCCGAATCCAAATTGGATTGAATTCAATTTTGTTGATTTGGGATTATGCCAACTTTAGTCATAAAACCCAAAATGTTATAAAAAGGCTTTGACTAGAGTAACACACCTAAACAATCAAAGATACCAAAATTTGGGTTCAGATCTTCTGTATCTAATATCCTACTCTAATTTTATTCTATGTCAAAAATGGCAATATTTTATGTTTGTTTATACCAAAAACGAGTTCATTTTTAACTTAAAATAGAGTTAGAATAGCGTATTAAGTACAGATGATCTGATGCCTTAAAATCCTACGAATCATTAAAATGATACACAAAGTCCTGAAGCAATTTTTAGCTTTCGATCCTAAAGGTACAATAGTAGATTTACCATCGCCAGACGTTGTGGCCAGTGTCGGCCTTGGGCAAGGGCAGGCAGGGCACCTGCCCAGGGCTTATCAACAAAAAGGTCCGCTCTTGGAAGCCAGCCTCGTGATTGTCCTCCCTTTATTAAATTAACGTTTTACACACGCGTTGGTAACTTTATTATTACAACAAAAATCAATCTTCCATTATTACAACTCATTTTGAATTGTCCTCTCTTTATTAAGTTAATGTTAACTTAAAATTTTAACATTAACTTATGATAGTTATAAATAGTTTTGAAGTATTTAGGTTTATTTTTACCCTCTAATTTCTTTTTTTTTCTTCAACATATGCATCTAAGGTATTCTAACTCAAAAATTGGCAACATAAAATTTTCACGATTATGTCTTCTAAGTTCTGAGTGTAATTTAAAGGTAAAGTAAAGTTTTTAATTTTTTAATGTATTTTTAGCTTGTTAAATATTTGAATATGTTATAATTAATTTGTAATTTATCATTAACGTAGACATTATATTAGCATTTTAAATCATAACATTAATATTAAATGATATTGTATTTATTTGTGTTTCT
>JANQAP020698535.1:0-13092 GCA_026874005.2 Erythroxylum coriaceum | reverse complement strand
ACGATCCCACCATGCTTTTCGCCCGGGGTCAACACTTATTGATTTTTTTTTAATGATTTATCTCAATTTATGTACTGGGGTAAATTAATTAAATTTGTTCGTTTTAAGTATCACTGGTGGGGAATTCCTCCCCCATGGGCCACAGGTCCAGATGTCACTTAGGACGTCGGGCCGTGGACCCGCCCGGGGAGGGGTTCCAGCAGTGAGAGTGGTCTCACTCCCATGCATTTGGTTGCACAACCATGACACACACTCTCACAGTTATGCAACTTTCCCAGCTGGCTGTGAGATATGTTAATGCTTCATTTTTCATTTCTTTTCTTTTTCTTGTCTTCTTCTTGCTTTTAATCTTCTTCTTTTTGCTCTATAAAGATAAGAGAGTGTAAATCTACGAAAAATGGCCCAAGTATAGTGCTTTTAACTTACTTTAGCTCTTTCACTTCCGAATTGTACCTAAAATCATATATGAGTAAAAGTGAGTATCTTAAGCATTTTTATAGTAATAATCATTATGTGTTATTGATTAAATTCATAATCAATTAAGCACATATCGTCCTCCTTCATTATGAAGTGACATTCTCTCCTAATTAAACACCAAGTTAGTCTCACATCATATAAATACCTCAATTATTTCTCCTACTAACTTATCAAAAATAGTCAAACATACACCTCTAAAAGGTAGTAGGTACATTACATAAACAAAAAGGCATCAAACTATAATCAAATGTACCAAATCGGTAAGTAAATTTAGTCTTCTCTTAATACTCAAGGGCTAAAGGACAAAATAGCCCAATAGTCCATCTAAGAATCAATAGTACATTTTCCATGATAGTCTTTCCAATATTTGATTAATGAAAGGTAGTGGAAAGTAGCCCTTATATGTCACATCATTCAACTTCTTATAATTGATACACACCCTCTAACTGGTGACAATTTTCCTAGGAATCAACTTGTTCTTTTCTTTCAGTACTACCATCATTCCTACCTCTTTTGATACTATCTATACAGAACTTACCTAAGAACTACGATAAATAAGGTAAATAACTCTTTATGTAAAGTAGTTTAATTAACTTAGCTTTTATGACTTCTTTCATGTTTAAATTATGCCCTTTATGGGGTTCCATTGTTAGTTTGAATTTATCTTCAAAGAGGATTGTACGAGTACAAAAAGTGTGATTAATTCCTTTCATGTCATAGCTTTTCCACTTAATTGCCTTTTTATGCTCCCTTAAATCCTTGAGCAACTTCTCTTTTTCATCATGATTCAAATCCATTGTAATTAGCATAACTAATTTATTAGTTTAAACTAGGAAGATGTACTTTAAGTTCTCTGGTAATCTTTTTAACTTTAACTTTGATGTTTTTCCTATTGATGGCTCTACTATACTCTCCTAACATCTTTCGATCTCATCAAATTTCCCCACTAAAATAGGTCTATTAGTCTCTAAGAATGCTATATGCTCCCTTAGGAATGAGCTATACTTCTTCCCATCTTATCCTCATATGATACTTATTCCTAATAGATCTTATAAGATGATTTCTTACATGGTATAAAAAATTTTAGTACCAATTGCATCTAATAGAGACAAGTATCATCTTTATTAATAATGTGTTTTATGGCTTTATATATTTTTTAATATAACTTTCTCATCTTTTGTTCTTAATATTAGCTTCCCATCATCTACATATATAATAACCTTTGTTGTAGCTAAGAAAGGTCACCCTAAGATTAGAGGAATCTCCACATCATCATTCATATCCAAAATCACAAATTCAATGAGAAATATAAATTTATCAATCTTGACCAACATCCTCTATAATACCTCTAGGATATTTAATCAACCTATCAGTTAACTAAATACTCACCCCAATAAGCTTTAGTTCACTCAATACTATTGCTTTAAACATGTTATTAAGAAACAAATTAATACTTTCTCATAAGTCCACTAATG
This sequence comes from Erythroxylum coriaceum, assembly GCA_026874005.2. NCBI lineage: Eukaryota > Viridiplantae > Streptophyta > Magnoliopsida > Malpighiales > Erythroxylaceae > Erythroxylum > Erythroxylum coriaceum. The sequence goes on along the minus strand of JANQAP020698535.1, from coordinate 11,140 downwards.
CCCTATTAATTAATAAGCTACCAATATGATAAAGGATAGTAAAAATACCTAGATCTTTTATCTTCCAAGGCATTTTGTTCTATAGGATGGCATAACACTCCCCATTTAAATTAATTATCAACACCTTCTTAAGTTTCTTCTTGTTTTAAAGGAGATAATCTAAAACTTTTGCTTAGTATAAAATCTGCAATAGAGTTTTATTAAAAGGTATAATAATATGAATTTGTTTAAACAACTTCAAAAACTTACTAAATTTATCTTCCTTTCTATATCTTTCAAGCATGCTCGATTATAGGATTATCTATTTATAATACTTGACAAATTTCCCCTTAAGCTATCATCCTTTTCTTTTTCTTTCACAATGCTCTTCTACTTCATTTCTTCCATTTTTCTTCAATTATCAACTCCTCTCCGCTCCTCGAGGTGATTGATTTCACTTGTTCTGTCAGGTTAGGCTTACTGTTTTCAACCAAAGTACATGGTTGCCTCTCAGAGATAAGTTTGGTAAGCTATCTAATCTGCAATTCAATATTGAGGATAAAGGCTTATTGATTTTGAAGTATTGAATTAATTCGTAGAAGTGAGCTTCAGTTAAATTAACATTTTCATCATAATATCGTCATATATTTGTTTACCTCTAATATTGCCACTATGTCAACACTATGATCACCTCATATCTTTGTTTTTGATCATTAGAGTAAATAGTTATTTATGGCTATATTCTCAATAAGCTCTTACAATTTCTTAAAAGTCTTAAAGATGGTGGTCCCCCTTAAAGATGCATCTATTAGCTACTTGTTGGGTAGTTTAACCCATTTTGAATTTTTTGCATCTGCACAAAAGTGAAGACTATAGGTTGAACACTTACTTAGTAGCTTCTTCCATCTCCCAAGAGTCATATAAGGTCTTGCATCTAGCTATTGGAAAGATAAAATATCATTCTTAAGCTTTGTTGTACATACTGGATGAAACCATTTTTTCATAAATTTTTTAGCTAGCCCATTCTATATAGTAATAAACCCATGTGGCAGTGATTTTTGCTAAAATATAACTCTATCCCTCAAAATTAAGGACAACAAACTAAATCTGATGGCACCCTTTGAAACTCCATTTAGGTTGCATATGTCATAAATTAAAAAAAAAAGAAAATATGCATATTTGGATCCTCATCTGGTAATCCATTAAACTGCATTAAGTATTAGATTATTTGGATCATGTCGGGTTCAATTTCAACTTTATTCGCCCCAACTTTCAATCTTCCAGTGCTAGACACTGCCTTAATTAGTAAGGGTGATCGCAGTTTTCCAATATGTGTAAGTTTTAATATTTAACCTTGATAATCTGTAAACGTACGGATCGTTCACGTAGTACCTAAGGTGTCGATCCCATGAGGAAGGTTAATCTAGTCCTAAAATCTAAGGCCAAAATAATGCGTAATATTCAAAATGTAACGAAACTAAAATAAGAATGCAATTCAATCAAGTAATTCAATTCAAGAATTAATAACAAAATTTTAATAAATTAGCAATTACAATGCACACATTCAAGAATCGACCTAAGGAATTATCAATTGAGAGAAAGGGGAATTTTTACCAATCTTTAACACTAACCTAATTGATTATGAATTATTGGATTATTGGTCCTAGACGATCCTAGGTTGGTTACTCTCTCTCGAGTTATAACCACAACCTTAAATTGTAAACCCTAATCAAATTATGAAAAATTGCAATCTCTCAATCAACAATCTATCCAAACCCTAATTAGATCTGAAGTTTTCCAATAGACTACTAGGAACCTATATGTGATCTCTCTTCACATAATTATCGATTTGATTAATTTCTAGGTTTTATTAATTACCTAACTCTCATTAGCCCAATTTAATTATTTTTTATTTGATTCACCCTCTCAGTTTATTACCGAATTATGCAATCTCAAAAATTATTCAGAATGAATCCAAATTACATAAAACAATCAAAATTTTATTAAATTAAAGATAAAACAACTCAAAGGTGAGTTTAGACATCCTCATCATTCACACAATCCTATCATTAACGGTTATTCCAATTATATATATTAATAAAATTGAAAATACACTAGAAATAAGATCTGAATGGATAATAGAGGCAACAAAGTCAAGAAACCTCCTATTCTGGGAAGTACTTTGCATCAGCTCCTTCTCTACGTCTCTCTTCCTTCTTCTCTTTCTCAATCTCTTGATGAACTCTCTCTCTAGGGTTTCTCAATGGCGGTTGATGCAAAAGCTCTCCATCTCCTTTGTCTTATTCTTTATATAACTTTTGTGTTCTAGGTAACTTTCGAATTTTTTCGGGGTTTGAAAGGTCTAAAAACTCCCTTGAAACTTGACTTTTTTGAGTTTTTGTGAGTCTGTTAGACGCAGGTCTGTTGATTTGCAAAATAGTCTATTAATTTTACACTAAAAATCACAAGTATATAGGTCGTAACTTGTAGTTGAAAAGTAGATATCGATCTTACAAGTATTGATGCTTAGGCACCACTTAATTCAGATCAAACGTTGTTTAAGAACAAAAATTGTTTTATGGAAATAAACTGGAAAATTAAATGACTAACAATGAAATTGACAAAACCAAAATGTAGAAAATTGGAATTCAAGATTTAAATAACTAGCGATCACTTTCTTCCTATCTTGTCTTCCTCTTATTTTATTAATTGAATTGTGTCTCACCTAAGATGTCCAATTGTATTAACTACCCTCTCTTAAAGTGTAATTAATTGAGCCTAATCAAATTAAATGAAGTTGATTAAGCAATCTCTCAATCTACTAAATCACATCAACAATTTAACTAGTTATTAAGTTATCCTATAGGTGATTGATTAAATTAGCTAAGATCTCTCTTTTAACTAATTAATTAACTTGATGAACGTAAGTCTATAGGTTATCAATTCTCATTGTACAATCCTACACAAATTACTCAACTCAGTCTCTCAATTTATTGCAAGGTATATGTATATAATCAACATTCATCAAAGACATCTATCATTCAAATCAATAAAATAGGAGTTTAATAAGAAAATTCAAAAGTAATCCCTAAAAAACAAATCAGCCACTCATGGTGTCTATAACATCCCCAACATTCAAATATTCCTTTTTACAATGACTAGAAAACTAAATAAAGAAAACTCCTTCTCTTCTTTGCCCGAATATGGAAATTTTTATGTTAATGTGCTATTTTCTCAATTGTGATTGATAATCCTTTAATCTCCACCTTGCTTAAGACTCAAAACCTGGATTTTTCGCTCAAAGAGGCTCTTCTACACAGAGGGTTCACGTCCTCCCCTTCCATAGGAGTTTAATATCTTATATAGTCCACAAAACCTAAAATTTAATTAAACCCCACATATGTTCTCAGATAAAACATCCCACGATCGTGGGAATTGGCATGATTCCCACGACCGTGGGTTCTTGCATTAGAATGTTTCCTCTTCTCTTCTCCTCTTTGGTCTTTAACTCAGTCTCAAAGTTGCTCACTCTCCATTCCTACATAAAAAATGATCAATTCTTACCCTAAATTAGCATCAAACATAAAAGAACAACAATGAAGATCAAACTAAACCAAAACATCCACAATGAATCCTAAAGTACAACAATAATAAACTATTACGCAAGAAACACATGCAAATACTTAGAAAAATACACACTAATGCGTAACTATCAACTTCCCCATACTTAAAACTTTGCTTGTCCTTAAGCCAAATAAATGCAACCAATTAATTCCATCACTTCATTTTCATAAAGATCAAAGCATACAATCCCTCAAATTTTAACTAACTCAAATATCAAGTCACTAAACTTATCATGACTACTTTTCATTACTGTACATAAGCAAACTCAACATATGGAACCATCACTCAAAGATAAGTACAGATGCAAAGTGAATCTTCCTCACGGTTTCACTCATTTCTCTCAAGTTTTTGATGGTTAGTGTTTCATTCAAACTTCCTATAGGAAACTACACTACTATAGGCTTGCTAATACACCAATTCTCCTTTACAATGATTGCATACATAAATAGATCAAAAGGACTTGTTTCGGGTTGTAATATGGTAGGGTTAAGGTGGGTAAAGAGAGTAGAGGGTTTAACACAAGCATTCGTAAAGTAAAAAGCGGGTGAAAGGGATAACAAAACATAACTCTAAGATACGTAAGTGTGAATATGCTACTACTGTGCACTTATTGATGCTACTCAAGTGTTCTTCCTTTTTCTTTTATTTTCTTTTATTCCTTTTCTACAAATTTTTTTCATTTTTTTCATTTTCTTTTTATATGAAAGAAATTATGACTAAAATAGCAATTAAATACAACGTGATTCAAAAGCAAAAGTATCGTCAACTTATCTCAGTAAAAGTTTTCACAACGATCCCAACTAATGCATTACTTAATACTCTACTAAGCTTGTGAATAGGTAGGTTAATAGGGTTCCAATTTTTAAAATTTTTAGGTATTTTCAAGAAACAAAATGGTTAAGGCTCAACGGGGGTAGCAAGGGATAATTAAAGGGTAAGTCATTTAAGTCAAAGGTTAATATAAAAAAGGCCTTAATCATCCCTATTAACCATACATCCAGTAGACTCAAACCGATTCAAAGCAAGTTCTGAAGGTAATAACCTAAGGAAGCATCACACAACAAAGAAAAGGAATGACTATAGATGGAGTCATATAGGCTTAATCCTCACATTGGCTTAAATGAAAATTCATTAGGCATCTCTACACTACCTCATTATTCAAATGTCAAATTGTGAGTAAGCTTGTGTAACCAACTACTTTTCATCACTCAACACGGTTCACTTTCTACTTAAGTATCCTAATCCAAGTTCAAGCATGCATTCAATCTCATTCTAACTAGCATGACAGAATCTAATGGAAATACGAATCAAAATGATTCAACTGCGTTCCATTGCTTAACACAAAACAACATGATATGCCTAAACATGCATCCTATTTAACAAAATGTAAACAATGATTAAAACAATGCAATTGACAATGTAAGTGTCGCCTCCCTACACTTAATGAACACATTGTCCTCAATGTGACAATGCAACAACAAAATAAACAAAAATGGCATCAAACCAAACAAGACATAAAACCAAACAAAAGATATTTAAAATTTTAGGGTAAGAATGCCTTATGGAAATTATGGTGGCGAGGGTGTTGGCGAAGGGGCTTCAAAATTATTCCTCTGAAAGAACTTGAGGAATTTCTTCTTCAAATATCGTTGCTCCTTGTGGACTTGCCTCATCTAGGTACCGAGCTCGTCAATTTGCGATGTCATTTGCTAATGATTGGAGGCCATCTAGTCGAGGATTTGCTGAAATCTGTTGATCTCTACTGGTGTAGTTGATTCCTCCAACACTACTTCTTCTTGTGGCTCCGGGACTGGTTGGGACGTGGAGGGTTGGGAAGTGACTGTATCCTTGCCCTTTCTATCCTTCACTGCAGTGCGCGTTTGAGGATTTTAGAGTTTTATAGAATGAAGCTCCAAAATTTCAAAGTGCCTCAAATAAGATATGTCAAACATATTGTATTGAGTTGTACATACACTGTCCACATCATAGTTGTAAAACAAAGTCAAAGCAGTAACAATATAAGACATGTCAAAATAAGAGCTCTTCTTATTCACAATACTCACCATTGATCGAAAAATCTTATAAGGAGTATTGATTTTTATGTTTTGATCTATGCACCAAAGAAAGAAAAGTTCTTTGGCCGAGCATTTATTACTTTTAGTTTTATTGAAAACCATTAAACACATAAATTTATGCAAAAGTAAATGTTAAGTGCTTCGGATTAAAGTGTTTGGTGCATTTCGAGAGTCAAAATTTGCTTCACACATTAGAGTTTTCTAGTAATTATCCACATCAAAGTCGTCAAGATCATCTAAAATTTTTGTATTTGATAAATCAAAAAGTGCACGAATGATATGATAATCAAGTTTATAAACATCACTAGCTAACCTAAGCTAGAATAAATCCATTTTAGGATTATAATGCACCGTGGTGAAAAACTTAATAGCCATCATAGGGTAAGTAGGCACATCACAACGAATGAACCTATTCCAACCTACGTTTGCAGCTAATCGCTTAACATTTTGCCTCACTCCTATAGTTTCTAATAATTCAAAGTCAAAGTAACAAGGAGTAATTGATTCTCTATCTTTAAAGTCCCAAAAATGCATACCATCGTCCTCCAAATAAATGGGGAATAGGGCACGAAAAGTTACCGCCAAATTAGGTTCACCTTTACTGGAGACTTAAAGGCACAATTCGCCGATCGATTTTCAAGCTGCCACCTTCTTCGGAGCCATTGGAGGATGAAAACCTACAAAACTAAGATGAAGAGAGATGAATTCATTTTTTAGAGAGAGAAAAAATTCTTACCTAAATTATAACATCCCATTATCCCATGATAAAGGTTAAAACCCTAGGATACCGTACATGCGAGATTATTGAGAGTTTAGGAAGTGCATTTCATGCTCATACATAATATAGCATACACACACAGGTGAATATATTAATATTTTCACACAGTAAAATGATTGTACATGCATTCGTTGACATTTTTCTAGGTATAATTGATTTATAAATTTAATTTTTGATATGATTGTGGTTTATATGTATTGAAAATTTCATTAGAGTGAATAAGAATGGATCTAGAAATTTTGGTCAAATTTTGGAAATTTCTAAAAATTTGGGTATTTTGGATTAGGAAAAATGCCAAATGGCAGGATAACTGATAAATGGTAGTAGATGTAATATTCAAATGGCAATGGAAATTTCTATAAATGACATTTCGATTTAATAACACATGTCGTTGAAATTTAGAGACAATTGGAGTAGAAATTGGAAATAATTGGACTAGTTTAATAAAAGAACAAAGAACCACTTTTGAACCTATAGGGATAGGACATGTGGCAAGTGACAAGTGTTACTTACCAAGCCATGCCCTTATCCCATGATTCTCTTAATTGCTAAGAGACCATTTAATTATTTGAATCTTGCTTTCTTCTTCTTCATGACCTTCTTCGTTTCTTCTTCTTCATGAAATTTTTCTCACCAAACTCCATTCACGTTGAACCTAGCCATCTCATCTTTCACTTGCTACTCTCATCTTACTCTCTCTTTCATTTTTACTAAAGACCAACCATACCACGTTGAATGATGATGTACCTGGGTTGTAAAGAGAGCTAGGGTTAAATGAGATCTTGAAGAGTTTGAAGATTTTTGAAGCTAAATAAAGTAAGTTATGCTTTAATCTTATTGGGTGGTGTTTAATGAAACTAATATGATAAGTAATTTGAGATTGATGATCATAATCATGAAATTGATTTTTGTGTTAATGTGGGTGGTAATAATAATAAAGAGATCATGTTTCAATTTTGTGAGTTGATGTTATGCATGAGTTTTTTAGTAAGAAGCAATTTTGATGATAAAATTTAAGAGATGATTAATTATGAACAATGAAGTTTGAAAGATGATGATATGTGGATGAAGAGGTTGGTGGAGTCATGTCTTATTTGTTTGTGTTGTAAGGAATGATAAATTATAAGTTTTGAGTTAAGAAAAAGGGTGTATTTTGGTGTCTTGAATTGAGATGAATTAATTTGATAATTAGGGTTAAAAAAGAAGGTGTAAATGAAGTAGAAAAATGTACAGAAAATTGATGATGGAAGAGTATATGAATATGTTCTGTTTTGGGTTTTGTGATCAATCATGGGTTCGAATTGTGTATAGCTATTAGTGAACTGAAATTTAGGTATAAATGAAGAGGTTATCAACTTGAAATGATGGAATTTTGACAATAAATTGTTTGATACTATGATTTTGATATTATGGAAAAAAGGATAGGATTGTATGAATAATAATATATAGGTGAAGATGCTAAATCAAATGAATAGAGGTTTGAGAGATTAATGCAATCAATATTTGAATTAGTATGGAATGATGTTGTGTTAGAAGTAATGAATTCTAGAAATTTATTGTGAAATTGGAGTTAAAATGTGTGTTGAACTAGATGAATGGGGAGGAAAAATTGCAGCACACGATCATAGCCCTTACCCCCACTATTATGACCTAACATTTTCTGTCATGATTGCAACCCTTCCCCACGATCGTGGTTGGGACAGAAAAAGTTTCTGTCATGATCGTGGCCTGGCTAGAGAAAGTTTTTGTCACGATCGTGACAGGAACATCACGATTGTGGCAAACCTATGGAGAAAAAGAGTCGTCTTTTGATTGAGGTATGAACTAATCAATACTAGGGTGCTTCCATGTGAGGTATTTAGGCTTAAATGGAATCTTAAATCAACTTAGTTGATGTTGAATGCGGTGATTAAAGTGAGTAAAGAGTAGTAGGTATTTAAGAATGATTGGAAGGTGTTATTAATTGTTTATAAAATGTGTATTAAGGAAATATATCTGGGAATTTGTCATTGAACATGTATTATATGTGACATATATATATATGCTTATGATTGAGTATTTTTATAAATGTGCAAATTATTAATATAAGAATGTGTATGATTGCATGATATAGAGGAGCACATTAAGCGATCGCTTCCAAACATTGACGGGACTTTAAGGCAATAAGCTAACAGGAGCAAACTATAAGTAACCTAAGATGGTCTCACCTTGATTGCTTGTTTGTTAAATTCTATATGGAATTATTATATAATATGCGAGTACTGATTCCAGACATTAGATGTCTGATGTGTTTGATGCATGATTAACACATTAGAAGTGCTCATTGAATGTGAATTTTACTGACTACATGATCTCAACTTGAATGTTAGATTCTGGATCAAAATTCGATGACAAATATGAATGAGAAAGAGAATGTGAATGTGATTGATTGAACATAAAGATTAAAAACGTGTGGTATATTTCATTACATGAATGCGTGAAAGATAAAGGCAGTTATGACCAGAGTTGTCAATGAAAACGAGCTTAAAGCTCTAAATGTGGTAAAAGCCCCTGGCTCACTAACTAAAATGAACCCTGTATTCTTAACGGATAAGGGACAATATTAATGAGCGTAGTATCCACAAAGGATATGGGATAGTGAAAAAGACACTCGATCATAACAATGTAATAAATGAATATGAGTCTCATAAATATCATATACACAAATGATATGTATGATCTGAATGATTGCAATGTATTGTTAAATTAAGTTGATCAAATACAAGTGAAAGCTTACGAACTAAATGTTTTGTGATGCTATATGTTGATAAATGTGAATTATGTGAAATATGTGATTATGTGAGTTTGTTATGTTATGTGATATGAGTGAACCGTCGAGGATGGTTAACTCACTGAGTTTGCAAAACTCATCAAAATTACAATGTTGACTTTTCATATTCGTGAGTGACGACTAAGCTTCTAAGACAGTTTAGAAGAGATCTAGTACTATTTTTGAATAGAATACATGGATTAAAGGTCGGTCAGCTAGGACTGAAGGATTTAGTTAAACTTTTTGTATAATTCCTCATGTATGTAGCATGTTTTGTAACAAAGTTGTAGACTCTGATAGGTTGTTGTCATTCTATATAAACATGGATGTTGTAGTAATGCTACATTGTAAATCATGGTTTATGAAATGAAATAAGGAAAGTTGGGATTTTTAAATATCATGATATTTAAGTTTTTAATTTATGATGCTATGCGATATGTGAAAGTGATATAGTTAGCGCGTCATTTTTGTATAGCATGTGCATGAACGTCTAAAGGGCATACGGGCATACGTCAAATGGAAGTAGGGTGCTATAGTTGGTTAGTAACAGAGCCTGGTTGGCATCTATAGGGACATATAGGAATGTTAGGCATGAAATATTATGAGAATTTCATATAGTAATCGAAGTTATTGTCTATTATAGGTCTTCAACCATAGGTGATCAAGTAGGATAATTAGCTAAACTAGGATCAGTAGGAGCCAGTAGAGAGTTGTCTGTGTCTTGACCTGAGGGAATGCCTCCAAGAATTCCCAAGAGAAGGAAAAAGAGGTGTGACAAACTATGAAAGCAGGGGGATGTGGACTTCTATAGAAGTAAAGATCCTGCAGAGGCTGAGGGATGGCTAGAGAGAATGAAGAGGATGTTTTAACCAGATAGATTGTGCATTAGACGAGAGATTAGACTATGCTACTTCCTTACTGCAAGGCCCAGCTTACCAATAGTGGAAAATTGTTTTAGGCAGTACCACAGGCCTTGTAACTTGAGATGGGAAGACTTTTTGAGAGTCTTCAAGGAGAACTACATGCCCAAAATCTACCTGGATAGAAAGATAAAGAAATTTTTGAATTTGAAGCAGGGCAGTCTAACGGTAACTGAGTATGAGATTAAGTTTAATGAGTTGATGGGATATGCTACTGCCTTGATTCTTACTAAGGAAGATAAGTGCAGGAGATTTGAAGATAGGCTGAACATGGAAATTTGGACGAGGTTAACCATTTCTAATCTGGATAGTTTTTTAAAACTACGGGCTATCTCAATCCGAATTGAGCAATTGTTAAATGACAGCCAGTCAGAGTACAAATCAGCGTCAAGACTAAAGAGGCCCAAAGAATCTCAAGGTGGTTCTGGCAGAAGGTTCAGTAAACATCAGAACAGAGCTTTCAGAATACTGACTAGATCAAGACAGTCTGGGTTCAAATAGAGGTAGAGTTTTGTTTAGTCTGGTAGTGGAAGAGGTATAGTATCGGGTCAATTACCGACCTGTGAGCATTCTGGAAAGAAACACAGTGGGGAATCCTGGAAGTTGACAGAAGCTTGCCTTCTATGCGGCTTGTTTAAGCATCAGATTAGAGATTGTTCTGCTATATTTGGAACATCATCTAGAAGAAAAGGGGCACTGGTAACAGAAACTACAGTCCAACAGAGTCGAGTCAGTGGGTCTAGATAGAGAGGCCGTGGCAAAGGCAGAATGAGTTCTGGGAGTGCTACTAGGAGGACTGAGGTGTGGAGTAACCAATCGCAATCTTAGGCCCAAGCATATGCAATGACTAGACAAGAGGCTCAGGATTCTCTAGATGTCGTTGTAAGTGTGTTACTTATATTTAACTTTAAGGCTTTTGCATTACTAGATCCTGGATCTAAGCATTCCTTTATCG